>JBAMCK010000160.1:0-58148 GCA_037075185.1 Drosophila pseudotalamancana
GTCGGATTATCAATATTCTCCATTATAGCGCAGCGCGTTTCGACTCGTGCAACGACACAACTAGAATAGCTTGTTTCTTTTTCTTTTCTCTTGCACGAGCCCTTGAACCACACTCGACGGCAGCGACAAAAACGCTGTCGTCTCGGTACTTCCTAAAGCCACAAGCTGCAACCAACCAATCACATCACGAGTACAGGCTGATGCAATATTAGCAAAGTGATGAAATTATAATTCTGATGAAATACCGAAATTCTCAACTCATACATTCACATACACGAGTAGGGCGAGAAGTGAGGGAAAAAGGTGTGGCTGGGACGTGAAAGCGTGTAGTGTGGTGTAATATGTTGATTATTTTGGTATGGTGTGTGAATGTTAGTTAGGCTTGTGGTGGGATGGTGTGACTCAACTCGGGGTTGTGTTTGTTTTGTTTTTTTTTTATTTATATTTAATCAAACATCCATTCTTTTTCTTCTTTTGACAAATGTGTGAGTGTTCTACACTTTGTTTTAACATAATAATTTTCACATATTTATTTATTTTTATTTTTATTTTTATTTTTTTATTTTTTTTTTTTTTAACAAAATTATTTGCTTTCTTTTATTCAATTTTCAGAGTTACACAATCAAATGCTCCACACACCATGATCAAAACAAACATGAGTTATTTTGCACTTGTGCTTGCATTGTCACTTGAGTACTCTACAATTTGTCTTTGTTAACAACAACATTAACCTTTATTGGTTATCCTCACTTTCTTTTTCAGTGCTTACAATGTTATCAATATCTTTGTTTTCATTTTCTTTACCCTCGTCGTCGTTTTCAACGATATTATTATAGTCATCACACACATTCAACTCCACAGGCACATGACCGTCAGGCAACTTTCTCAGATCTTCATGTGCGTACTTATACATTCTTTTACTAGTTAAGGACTTCAAATTGTACCTGTCACCCTCCAAAACTTCTATGATTTCAAAAGGCCCTTTGAATTTTGGACTCAACTTGGTTTGATGTCTTTCTTCGTTTTTGAGTAACACAAAATCTCCAACCTTATGTCTAACTACTTTCGCCTTGTTTTTATCAAAACGTGCTTTGTCATAAACAGCTGTTGCTAAAACATTCTTAGCAGCTTGTGCTCTTACGTCTGGCGGATCAATGATCTTTTCTATGTTACTGGGTGGAAGTAATCCTAATGGACGTGCTACCTTTCCCAATAGCATTTCGAGAGGACTCGCTTTTGTCACACGGTTGGTTGTACAATTAATTGCCAATTGCACCTCACCAAGCATAGACTGCCAAGACTGAGTTCCAGCTTCAACAGTTGTTAACATGTTTTTCAACGTGCTCATGGTTCGTTCCACTTGACCATTTGCTCGACTAGCGCCAGTAGCAATCAGATGTAATTTTATTTTTTGATCAGAACAGAATTGAGTAAAACTCGTGCCCGTAAAACACCTTCCCTGGTCAGCTATTATTCGGTTTGGTACTCCAAACAACGAAACTGAGGATTTAACAGCATTTATGCAACTTTCGCTGTCTATTTTAAGGGTATGGCTAAGATATACAAACTTTGTAAACGCGTCTACTTGGACTATTACATACTCTTTCCGGTCACTCTTGCCACTGAGTTTTCCGGTTATGTCCATGTGAACAGTATGCCAGGGAACATTGACTTTTGGGATTGGGTGCAATTCAGCTTGTATTTTCCCTGAAGCTGATTTGGACATTTTGCAAGTGATGCAGTTGTCAACAAATTTTTTTACATATTTCGACATTTTGTCAAACCAATAAAAATCATAGACTTTATCAAGTGTCTTCTCCCAGCCCAAGTGTACTATCGACTCGTGTACTTGGTTAATGACTGACCATCTTAAAGCACGTGGCACCACTGGTAAACAGCGTGTTCTGCCGTTTCTCTGTATTTTCCGGTAAAGAACTTCTGCTCTCAATTCATAGGTTTTTGCAACATCTTCTGCAAGGGAGAAATCTTTTAATTTATTCACGATTTCAGCTATTTCAGAGTCTCGGCGCTGCTCAGCAATGATCCAGTTGCTAGAGATTTCAGCGAGGTTAATTCTCTTCTCGACTATCGCTCTTGCAGCAGAAGGAGGTTTGGGTAAAATAGGATTTCTCGACAAAAAGTCAACATTTGCCATTCTCTTCCCTTCTTTATTTTGATTGTAAAGGAAAGGGAAGTGAATATAACCCCCCAAACCTGTTGGTTGTGGGGTCTGTTTTTTTTTTTTTCTGGCGGCCTTCAAGGAGTTGCAAACGGTGAAAAAACCGAAGTCCTGGCCCAACGGAAAAAGCGGGAAAAAGTTAATGGATTTATCTATGGCCATAGTTTTAAGCTGTTTCGGTGTGTCTGTTGGTGTGGTGTGGGGGGTAGTTTGTTGTATATTTTGTTGTGGGGGGTTTTTTTGTTTTGTTTTAATTGACGTTGCCCTTCTGTGGGGTGTTGGTTTTATGGGTGGGGTAAAAATAAATGTATGGGTGGTTGTGGGAATATTATAATTTTTTTTTTTATTTCTCTTATTGTTTTTCTCTGAAGTTAAGAAATAAAGTGGTTTCATTAATTGAGAAAACCCTTTAATAAATTGTCGGAAATACGATGCTAGGCCGATAAATTGTCTTAGTGATGTGACGCTCTGTGGGGGCGGAAGAGCGGTCAAAGCTTCAATTTTCTGTGGGTTTTGGGCGAATTTCGCCAGCACTAACTTTGTAACCCAAATATTGAACCGATGTTTTTAAAAAGGAACATTTTGTAATATTAAATGAAAACCCTGCTTTCGTAAGTATATCTAAAACAATCTGTAGTCTTTCAAACGCTTCACATTTTGTTGAGGCAACTATCATGATGTCATCCATGTAAACTATAACATAAGACTTTGCTAGGTCCCCTAGGGCCTGCATTACTATCCGTTGGAAAACAGAAGGTGCGTTTTTAAGCCCAAACGGCATAGATAAAAATTCGTACTGGCCATCTGGCGTGACGAACGCGGTGTACTCAATGGAATCTGCGTGCAAGGGAATTTGGTAGTATCCGCTGGCCATGTCCAGGCAAGTAAAAAAATTAACTCCTCTTAATCTACTTATTTGATCTTGAATAAGTGGCAAGGGGTATTTATCAGCGACTGTATTCGAATTAAGCTCCCTATAATCAACACATAGTCTATCCGAACCGTTTTTTTTCTTCACTAGTAGTATGGGACTTGCGTAAGGAGAGAAACTCGGTCTAATTATGTTACACTTTAGTAGTTCAGCAATTTTTTCTCGCACTAGATCTCGTTCACCAGGACTTAATCGATATGGCCTTCTTTGGACCGTTTTTGTTGGATCGACTAATCTAATTTTCATTTCGCCAACCTTGACTTTGGTACATGGGATATTTTTTATAAAAGAATTTGTGTATGTTGCCAACAATGAGTTTAATTTTATTTTATCTTGTCCCTCAAGTTCTGTATCAATATCGGATGGTTCACCACCTGTACATACATTAATTGTTTTGACTCTTGAAATTTTAAATTGGTTTGAGGAAATGACAATATCAAAACCCTGATTTAGTATCTCTCGACCAATGACAATATCGTTTTGCATTTGATCGTTGTTAATTACATAAAATAAAATCTCAATATAGTTATCATAAATTTTTACATTACTTAATATTTGTACTGTACTGCAGATTCCACTGCTACCTATGCCTTTTAACATAACAATATTATGAGATCTCTTACCAGAAAACTTTGTACTTAGCTTTTCTTTCATTAATGAGCATTCCGCTCCGGAATCGAAAGTAATCTCAAAAGTTTGGTCTCTGTGGCTCATGTAGCCCTTGGGTACTGCAACGCTGCACTGCTCCACTCGCTTGTCCCGGATGCCCGTTTTGTTTCTGTCAGCTTCCTTCTTTGTACAGTGAGTAGAGATGTGTCCCACGACTCCACATTTGAAGCAAGTAACATTAGACTTTTCACGGTGCTGCCCATTGCCATTCGCCGATTGGTTTTTGTGCATCCGGAGTCTGCAGTCTATCATTTTATGGCCTAGTTTGCCACAAAAATGACACTCCATCGATGATTGTTTTTGACGTTTAGGGTAGGTCGCAGACTGTTGCTCAGGAAAAACGCTTTTTCTTTTATTAAAAGCGAACGCTTTTAATTCGGACTGCAAATCGCTTCTGGACCGAATATTTGAGGTGAAGCTTAAACGCTGCAGTCGGTTGTCAAAACTTTCCAGCAACGCAAGAGTCACTGACACAGCGATTTCCTCGTTCTCCATTTGGCGCCATTTTGTCGTCAACTCAGTAACCATGCGGCTGGCATGGACTGCGAGGCACTCGCCGTCGATCGGTCGATCTGACAGCATTTTTAGAAACATGGCTGCAGGAGTTTCTATTGTGTCGAAACGCTGCGTAAAAAGTTCTTTAAATTCGAGCCAGGTAATGTCAGCATAGCACACGTGAGAGAGCCACTGCGAAGCGCTTCCCTCTAATGCCGAACTTAGAGCGACGACTAACGCACTGCCTTTTAAAGCATTTTCTTGCAAAATTATTTCAACCGTATTACACCACGATGTCGCGTTGGCACCTGCCTTGTCGGGATTAAATTTGGGTAACTGCACCGATTTATTTTGTCCAACGTCAGACGATGTTGTTTGTAAAGCGCGCAAAAGTTCAATTAAATTTTTATTTTGTAATTCCATCATAGTGCGCCATGGTCCATCTATTGTTGGAGGTAGAGGGCCGGATCCCACTTCTGATGTCGGATTATCAATATTCTCCATTATAGCGCAGCGCGTTTCGACTCGTGCAACGACACAACTAGAATAGACTTGCCTCTTTTTCTTTTCTCTTGCACGAGCCCTTGAACCACACTCGACGGCAGCGACAAAAACGCTGTCGTCTCGCTAAAACGGTACTTCCTAAAGCCACAAGCTGCAACCAACCAATCACATCACGAGTACAGGCTGATGCAATATTAGCAAAGTGATGAAATTATAATTCTGATGAAATACCCGAAATTCTCAACTCATACATTCACATACACCGCATGTAGCGGCACGCATATAAAGTTTGTAGCGACACACACATGGGATTTGCTTCGACATATGCATAAAGTAACAACTTTATTATATTTATATAAACATACCGCGCACTTCAAAAGCCGATGGTTTTTTTTAATGAGTTAGTATAATTTAATAAATACTTGTAAAGAAGTCAGGGCCGCCCCCATAAAGTGTATATATTCTTGATCGGGATCAATGATTGCGCCCTGTCTGTCTGCCTGACCAGCCGTCGGTCCGTCCGTGCGTCGTAGAGACATGGACTGACTTCTCTAATATCATACGCTTATCGAGTTTGTTTTTGATGGTTTTGTGCAACGTATGTTTATTATCTATTACATAAATAGGATTCTGATTGGTGTATTTTTACTAATGTGAAAACCAGACTTTTTATTTAACAACTAGATTTTGATCATGTTTTTAGCACATTATTTTGTTTTGCCCTAAATATTTTTGAACAAGATAAGAATTTTGTTTATTTTACAGGAGCACATTCTTTTATGTTTTCAATATAAATATTAAAGAAACGCCAGAATCTCCACATTTGGTGCTTACTAACAACTATGGCTATAACGCACATACCATGTAATTGGCTGCCGCAGTCTTTCGGATCTTCTCTTCAGTGCGTTATCCATATCTTGACGAGTACAGAGTTCAATTTCGTATCGAATATGAATATTACTTGTAGGTGATAAGACCAAATATCATTATTATTGACGATTTCCAATTTCTTGTCCTAGCATATTTACTTAAGTCCATCTAAAAATCAAGTGGAACTACCTCATTCGATAATAAGAACGAATTAAGTAAGGGTTAAGTCAAATTAATACATTCATCAACCTTGGTACTAAATACACTGAATCCAAACATTGTAGCCACTTTACTTTTGTCAGTCGTATGGACGGGTTTGAAACGGAGCGGCAGGGGAAGTGCTAAATGTGCTTTCCGCCTAAAATTATGCAGCCTCCTCCGACACGCGAGGCTGTCGCCCTTTTGCTAGTTACTGAGGTATCCGTACATTTTAAGCTCATTATCACCGATTGATTTGTTTCACTTCAGAGGATAATGTTGATATTATGATATATAGAACTCCACATATATTAGTTTTTAGACTCCCAAAGAAAAAAAAGAGTCTATTGGTTTTGTGCAATGCCCATCCCGCTGTCCGACGTCTGTCTGTCTGTTTTTGCAGCTATTATAGCTAGACACTTAAAATTTTGGAAATATACTTATTGGTACCATATGCATTAGTTTTTGTATATTCGCTTCTTGGCGGCGTGGCGAATCGGGAAATACTATATATTCAAGTACTTATACCTTTGGTACTTTTATTCTAATGAGGCTAGGGACTGAAATGTGAAAGATAAAAAGTTATGTTCTATGCTGACGTTCTAAGCGTGGCATATCGAAAAAAAAAAGATATCTTCCACAGTTTTAAAGCTAGAATAAATTTGGTGAGTTGCTTACGGTTCACCGCCTTTAAATCTAGATCCCACAAGAAATATATATATATTTCCTACTCACAAGAGGCGTGGCAAATCGGGGATAAATACAGTCTGTCAAGAAACTGTTTACACAGTGGGTAAAAACAAAATTTTTTGACTTTAGACATAAAAATAATGAGTTTTTATTTAACTTAATGAACTTTTTTCAGTGCTAAGTAGTTTTATAGGTAATTTTAAGTAAAATTATAAAAAAAAAACCAAATCAATTAGCGCGAAACAAAAAAAAAAATAACAAAAACTTAGATTACTCGTTTTTGACACTGTCAAGAAACTCTTTACACATTTCATATGTCTTGTTTTAAATTTAATATATAAAACTAATTATTACTAATTTTGAAAATGTCAATTTTTTGTATGACCCCCCTTAGCATTATGTTCATGTTGGAGCCTATTTTTCATTGAATTGGACAAGTTTTGAATGTAATCTAGAGGGATTCTTTCCCACTCCTCTTTCAATTGTCCACGGTTCGTTGGATTCCTTTTCCCGACCTTATTTTTTAAGTAGGACCATGCATGTTCGATTGGGTTAAGATCGGAACTCTGGGGTGGTGTATCTAAGACCTTTCCACAGTTGTAAAGGAGCCAATTGCGAACGTTATACTCCTTATGTTTCGGGTCGTTGTCCTGCTAAAATTTAAAAATTTTCAGATATAAAGCTAAGTTTTGACGCACTCCTAGGTAAATTTGATTTTAAAATTTGCAGGTATTGCACAGCATTTATTGTATTTACTATAAATACTAATTCACCTACTCCTTGGCTGGATATGCATACCCTAACCATAACCGCCAAGTTTAACAGTAGGAATAATATTTTTTTGTTCATAGGCCGTAGATACTTTCCGCCATACTTTGGTCGGACCATCGATGTAGTGCACCATAATTTTTGTGTCATCGCAAAATATAACATATTCCCAATACTCTACTGGATGACTGCTCATATTAAGGGCAAAAGAATAGCGCTTTTCTACATTATTCGATGATAGGAGGAATTTTCTTCTTGCCACTCTCGAAGAATATTCATAAGTAGAATGGCCTGACGCACCGTTTCATGGGACACATGAACGTCACACTCTTCTTTGAGGTCTTTAGCAAGAGTTCTCATGGAAATTTGCGGATTTCGCTTTATCTTCCCCATGATAAGACGGCCTGCCTGTTCGGATAGCTTTTTTTCCGGCTACCTCCACTCTTTGCTTTCGGTCTTCCGTCGTTTTCCGTGCGACTAGGACGTTATAAATGGTTTTCCTAGACACGGAAAACATTTCGAACAGTTCGGGAACGGATTTACCCAACTGCCGATTGTACCAAATCAATTGGACCAGATCAAAACTCAATCTTTTACCGGGCATTTTCAATACAAATTCAAATTACTTTTCAGATGTGTGTGCTCAGCCAAATTTCGCAAAAAGTGAAACAAACGCTAAAATAGACCTACATTAAGATATGCTTAAGCATAGTTAACGATAAAGCTCCGTCATTTCCAAGAATGCAACCAAAACAGATGAAGAGAATGAAATGTGTAAAGAGTTTCTTGACAGTGGCAAAAACGAGTAATCTAAGTTTTTGTTGTTTTTTTTTTTTGTTTCGCGCTAATTGATTTGTTTTTTTTTTTATAATTTTACTTAAAATTACCTATAAAACTACTTAGCACTGAAAAAAGTTCATTAAGTTAAATAAAAACTCATTATTTGTATGTCTAAAGTCAAAAAATTTTGTTTTTACCCACTGTGTAAACAGTTTCTTGACAGTGTGTATGTATATATAATTTACTATAATCGCATATACTTTTAGAGCTAATAAAGCTACAGACTTGAATATAGATAGGTATAGTTGAGCTGAACATAAAAAAAATATAATGGTTGATCAACGCTCAAAGAGGGTATGTCAAATCGGGTAAAACTACATCTTCGTCAATTTCAAAGTTAGAGTAACAGCTAGAAGGAGACATGGCTGACCCCTTAAAGTATATATATTTTTGAACAGGATCAACAGTCGAGCCGATTGAGCCATGTCTGTCTGTCTATCCGCTTTGGTCCATCCTTCTGTCCGTATGTTTGAACGTATCGATCTCCGAAGTTATACGAGGTTAAGTTATGAAATTTGACATGAAAGTTCTTCTATACCTCAAGTTACCCTACTAGGTAAGGCACCCACCAAGAGAACCAAAACGCACACGTAATGTACATAAGTTTATACATATATATAATTACATACTCACATCCTCACTCAAATGTTTTATAGTACATTTTGCAGGACTTAGCAGTTGGATGGGATGGAATGTCGCAACTTGATCACATATCCAAACTTATGATACTGCAGCGAAAGCGCAATGGCAGATACTCAAAATTTCTTATATACATTGTATACGTAATGCTTTTATTCGAAGAATATTGACTTAGAATATTAATATTTCATGCGTACTCAAATTATTTCATAATCTTATATTTTTTGTCCCGGTATTGTGATTGTTTCTCTTCGTTTTGTCGCTTTCAAAGATCCGTTTGAGCGAGGAGACACCAGCGACACCGCGAGATGGAGACGCGCCGCCGAGTGTGGTTCGTGAATCTTGCATAGACCATTAGAAGCGAGAAATTCAATTCGGTTCCCTTTGAAATTCTGGCTTCTTGGCTCAGAGTACCGGTTAATTACAACAAGTTCAATTGCGGCAGTGCGCTAGAGCAAAATAGGATTTATTCATCAGTGTTCAAGCTTAAACTCAATACAGAGTCAAAAGCATAAGTCAGAAGCATAAGCATACCCTGAGGGACAAATGCATCACGGTTCTATGTCACGGTCGGCAAGCCGACACATAATTCCTTATCTTATATTTTCTTAGCTGTAAACTACCCTCCTCGAATTATGACCGTCCTCGGTCGTACGATACTCATCTATCGCCCGTTGTATTTTCATGGAGGCTCGCTTTCTCCGTAATGGCAGAAAAAGGTTGAGCGAGCTAATTAAACCAGCATTCAGAATCGCACCAACCATAAACCATAGTTTAGGTGAAGCCGTGGCAACAATGAATTCCTTGATACTTTGCATAAAGCGCAATTTTTCATACGGTTTAGCAGGGGTATACTTAGCACTGGGTCGTAGTGGAAAATGTTTAATAGTGGTGCCCGTGCTCCTGTTTTATTTATTGTTTTTCGCAAGTTTCGAAACTCGGTGCCATTGATAATTGCTGACCGCTCGCAAAAGGTGTTAAACGTGGGCTCTTGCATTTTGAGTATATTCTAGTCTTTCTCATGAGCAGGTCTTAAAATATTTTCATAGAAAAATTCACTCCTAACAGGTAGGTAGAAGAGGCTCTTCTTGAATTTTTGTTACATGCATTTTCATAAAAACTTTATACCCAGTTTTCCCATCTTTAATGGGTGTAAACATAAACTATATATATTTTTGATCGAAACCAGGATTGTCGAACAATAACAAGAGGGAATATTCTGATGTTCAGGACACTAGAGCTCAATTTAACTCAAACGCCACTGTTAGGAGTGAATTGTTGTATGAAAATATTTCATGAGAAAAACCAGAATATACACAAAATGCATGATAGTTCCTGCTCGAATGACTATGCCAATGAGTGGCAAATTTAACTTATTAGCAAAAACAAAACTGGATCTAAATAAAAGAATGGACCAAGTGTTAAAAATTATCCAGAAAACTATGAAATCAAACAAATCCTTTTCGAGACCTAGTGCAGAAACTAATTTCGAAGTGATTGACGCGATCTTCAAAATCAGATTATGAAACGCAAGAGGATTGGTTAATAACAATGATGAACTGAGACGTTTCCTTGATACTAAATTGATGCTGGTAAATTGTGCTACTCCAGATAGCAAAAATCTAAAACTTTTGCAGACATCATACAACATCGATTTAACCCATTTCGCGTAGCAGACGCTACATTGCATTCCGAAATGGTGCTAAACACTCTAGAAAACTTTGAATATACAGCGAACCGGATCCATGAATCTACTTAACAACTGCAAGTAGCCTTAGAACAACTTCAGCACCGATTCACCACTGAATCTGGAATTCAATCAATTGTGGAAATTCACCAGAAAACTTAAAAGGCACGCTACCCGATACGCGACTCTTCTGGCACTTGACTCACTGGAGATGTGGCTCAGACCGAAGCACTTCATCTTCAAGAGCAATTAACGTCCCTGATAACAGCAGAGTCAAGTGATATTGAAAACACTGAAGACATCATACATTCGCCACTCCCAAAAGAAGAAATAAGGTCATGCAAAAAATATGTTTTGGAAGAACTTAATGGCCTGAACATGACCTGTTAGACTGCCGTCCTCAGAGTCGACAGTAGAATATCTTGTTGTCTAATGTTTGTTTGTTGTTTAATGGTATCTTTAAAATTCGGCACTTTCCAGATTGTGGAGTCAAGGAGGTAGCACATAACTTCAGAGCAAGTGCATAGTGTTGTAAATCATGTTCCAAGCGCCTTCGAAGAGAGGATGCACTACTCTGCTGTCTTCCTTGACGTTTAGCAGGCCTTCGAATGAACATGACAGACGGTACCGCTACATAACATAAACAAAACAGAAGGACCTTTTGCGTTTCTACAGCAAATATTAAGTCAATGATAAAACCCTTAAGAGGTGGTGTTTTTCAAAGAGGTATTCTTGGACCTACGGTGTATACGCTTTTCACTGCTGACATGCATCCCCGAAAACAAAAATTCGAGTCACGCATGGCAGAACCATAACCGACCGGAGTCATGAGAAAGGCATGTTACGTCTATGTAAATAAAGTCCTAGTTTTCTCAAAAAATGAGGCGGACCATGTTCGCCACATCGATGCCGTGCCATTTCGGCATAATCGATGCTAATATTCGTGTTGGGTTCAATGAGAGGGAATAGCTGCATATTGTATAAGCTCTGAGTAAATTGCTAAACTTTCTTTACGGTTCCAGGAAAATTAACATTTTCACCGACCACCGGCCTCTCCCATTTGCTATAGCTGATAAAAGGACAAGCGGAAAAATAAAGCGATGGAAGGCAGACATCAATACAATGCCAAGGTCTTTTATAAGCCAGCTAGTAGAAAATCTTGTGGCCGATGACTTATCTAAACCAATCATTGACACTGCAGAGCATCAATTGAATATAAGAAAACTCTGCGCTCAGTCACCCGGGAGAAACCAATTGCGATTGTTCACGCAGGGTCCAATGAGCGCTGCCTAGACATCAGGGCAAGATTAGCTAGCCCAACGGGACAACATCTACCCACTCAAGCAAAACCGTGTTTTTGAAGTAGGAGAAGAAGTATTCCTCAACAACATTAGTAGGTTATTGAACAAACTAACCCCATTATGCACGGAACAAAATTTGCAAGCTGACCTGGAAAGGTCTGTTTTCATTAAGGGGAGGCTAGTCCATATAGACGATCTCAAATAGGTTTCCCTTTACAATTACCTAGTAGTTCATAAACTTAGAAAATCTTAAGTACCGTAGTTAAACTTCAGATTAAAATTTCAGGTTGGCCTTAGTTCATAACGCTAACAGCACCAAATGCTCGGATCACCGACTTTTCGTACGCCAACTACATCCCCGTAATAGATGTAGATGAGCAGCTTTTCGAACAACGCGACTGTTTGAGGTACTCTAAAGAGAAAAATTGTCCGATTCCTTTCCCCAATCCCACATGCACAAATTGCTAGACGTTGATATAAACCATCTGAGAACTCTGCTATCCGTTCGTAAAGTACACCATAGAATTGCGCGAAGTTAAAATTTCTTAGGTTATGGTTATAGCTTTGAAGGTAGTGGCGGGCATACCTGACGCAACAGATTTCATGAAGGGAGGCGAATTCTAAGCAAATAACTACAAATTCCTAAACGCAGAAACAAATGAACAGCTTACTGACACCATTAATAGGATTATCAAAGCCAGAATGAGTGATTTTGTCGATACTCCACACTTATGCGAAGACTGTTGGCAAGGAATAGGATGTTGACAACAGAAACTTGGTCCAAGGGGCCCTTCTACAGGGGCCTATTACATGCATTTTCACAAAAACATTATACCCTGCTTTCCCAATAGGGTAGAAAGAGTCTACTGGTTTTATACCTGAACCCATTAAAAATAATTATATTATTATATCGCCCTGTTGGGGGCATGGCAAATTGGAAAACATCGTATAACTACGGTTTTGAATAATAGATTCTGATTATCTTTTTAGCACAATATTTTGTCTTAATTTTTTGACTTTGCAAAAAATAATAATATTTAAAAATAGTTATAAGAGGTTGTGGATACCGAAAGTTATGATTCTAGAATTGCTGTGATATTTATATACTATTTAAAAATGAAAAAGATATGCACCCATTAAACTGAAACAAATTCTAACTGATTTGGTTGCGTCCGACGTTCTTACTTTTTTTTTTTTTTTTAATTTAAATTTTTTTGATATAGGGAGATAAAGCTGGGTTCGGCAGGTTCGCATTTACTATTACTGATAATGGTTAGTATTATTAGTGACAATAGCGTTTGACTGATATTTATATAGTATTTAAAAGAGAAAATAATAGGTTTACATTAAACTGAATTATGTGTAGTAGAGAGATACACTGAAATGTCGTCAAGTAGTCGAAATGGAAGCCAAGATGAAGATGACTTTCCAGAAAATTTTTTTTTATTATTGGTATTCTGTGTTTGAACCCATACTGAGATATTGTGTTTTTCTCTAATAAATAACTATATAAGGTTAATGACCCATGAGTCTCCCTCTGATACGACTTTACTTTTTTTCTCAAATTTTTACGTCTATGGCATTATTATTACATTAATAAAAGCTGTTATTCTTAGCAAAATATAGAAACCCCTTTTTGCCATACCAATTAATGGCGATTTGTAATGGTAGTCCAATTCAACTTTCCAATTTTGGTGTTCTACTTATAGTAAATATAGTTTAGCCCGGTTGATCATGCCCTCATTTTTTTTTCGTGCTCAAATTAAATGTCAGTCGTCCGTCCCCTTTTAGGAGGTAGTATGGAGCCCATAGTATGGATCCCTCCATATGAAAACGTAAATAATTGTGGTGAACTTTACGTTGGCGCATTTGCATCTATTTACACCAATATTCCAGTAAAATACCAGTCTTTAAAACTTCTCACGTACACCTGCAGTTAATATGTAGCTTTATTATTATTATTTATTATTACAGCAGTAATATCAGCATAGGTGGCTAACAGCACATTATTTTTATCTACAATTTTTACGGGGCTTCAAGCAGTCATATCGACTGTGCATAGCTTATACAATGTGGGGCCGAGAACGCTTCCCTGTTGCACGCCTGCATGTATTGTCCGCTTTGTTTTTTTTTTTTTTTTTTTTAATTTTTTTATTTACTGATGAGCGCTGTTTATTGTCTTAGACTCAACAACGCAGTTTTCATTTTTAGCTTAGCTTATGCTTTTGGATTATGGCCATTATTCATTGGTAAGTATTCTGTCAGTTATTAACTAAGATTATAAATGAATATGGATTTTTTAATTGTTATAACCGCCTGTGGTCCAAGGGATGTAATCTCTTCAACGTTCTTCTTCTTGAATTATTTCTAAGGTCTGCCGCTAGCTCATTTGGGTGCGATTAAAATCTGTCCTTGTACCTAGAACTGTGTCTTCCGATTGGTTCTGCAGTTGTGGGGATTTTAAGGTAAAGTAGAGTTCCTAACAAACCTCGGCTCCAGTCGATCTTAAGGCCTGTTTTGAAGAGTCTGAATCTTTTTTATATGAGTCTTAACACCGTAACCCCTTTACGAGCGTTTTGCTGCTTAGCGAAAGTCGGCACAAGTCTCTGAGCATTCAGTCCAGATTTGGTTTCATTTTGCATTCAATTGATGGTAATACACCACCAATTTTTGCAATTGACCAATGGTTCTAGAACTACATCTGAAGATTGATGCGAAGAACAGTTTCGCGACACGATAGCGGTGTCATCTGCGTGTGCCGTAATTATCATGCGTGATCATCATTCATATGTGACTCGAATGTTTGTTCCCTGGGTGCATGTCAGCAGTGCAAAACATAAACAGCATTGGCCCAGGAATACCCCTTTGAGAAAGACCAGCTCTTAAGGGTTTCATCACTGACATAATTTTTCATGGAAATGTGAAAGGTTATTCCTGTAAGGTACGAGGCCAGGACCATAAACTAGAGAGTTGGAAGCGCTTTCCTTATTTTATGTAGCAGTACCGTGTGCCGTGCGCAATCGAAGGCCTGCTTAGCGTCAGCAAGCTGGAAAGTGTCAAATTTAATGATACCATTAAATACGACAACAAGAAATTCTACTGTCGACTCTGGCTATGCTCTCAGGACTCTTCTGAGGTCATGACCAGGAGCTTTTCTTGAATTCACGCCATTAATTTCTTCTATAACATATTCTTTTGTACAGGATCTTATTTCTTCTGTAAGTGGGAGTGGCGAGAGTATGATGTCTTCAGTGTTTTCAATGTCAACGGACTCGGATGGGCAAATGCTTCGGCCTGAGCCATATCCCAGTGAGTGAAGCGCCAGAAGTGACTCGTATCGGGTAGCGTCGCATTGGTTGCTTTTTAAGTTTTATGGCAAAGAGCACACTAGTATTCTAATACATTAGCTGCGCTGATGTAAATTTTAACCATGTGACATCGTGGTTTCTGCATCCATTAAAAAGGATATCGAGAACATGATTATTAAGAGGAAAAAGCCTCTTCCAGAGCGAACGAAACTCTACCTTTCAACACCACAGTCACTGCCACGATTCGCACAGTAGACAATGAACCGGAGTACTCCAGAGCCTACCCAAATCTCATGAGCGTTTCTGGCTTCTTAAACAATAAAGTTAAACAAATGCTGAAAGATGGCATTAGCAGGCCTTCGAGGGCGCCTAACAACAGTCCAACTTGGGTTGTGACAAAGAATCTGGGAAACGCAATATTTTTTACCATCCTCGACCTAAAGTCAAGATACCACCAGATTGCCTTGCAAACCATGACCGCGAGAAAATGTAATTCTCGATAAACGGCAGTAAATATGAATTTTGCCGTCTGCCCTTCGGTCTAATAAATGCAAGTAGCATCTCTTAAAGAACACTAGACAATGTTTTGAGGGAGCCAATTGGAAAGACATGTTAGGTCCATATAGATGACCTGCATAGTTTTCTCAAAAAATGAGGCGTACCATGCTCGCCAACGCTACCGTACTGAAATGCATAATCGATGCACCAGGACTTCAAAAATCCCTTTGATCTTACCACCGATGCCTCAGCTAGCGGCATTGGCGAAGTGCTATCCCAGGAGGGCAGAAAAGTCACTATGATATCGCTTACCTTTAAAACAGGCCGAGCTAAATAACGCCACCAATGAAAGAAAAATTGCTGGAAGTAAATTGGGAGAATTTTCTGTACGGCTCCAGGTAGATTAACATTTTCACCGACCACCAGTCTCTGCCATTTGCTATAGCTGATAAAAGGACAAGCGGAAAAATAAAGCGATGGAAGGCAGACATCAATACAATGCCAAGGTCTTTTATAAACCAGCTAGTAGAAAGTCTTGTGGCCGATGACTTATCTAAACCAATCATTGACACTGCAGAGCATCAATTGAATATAAGAAAACTCTGCGCTCGAGCTTCGCTGTCAGGGAGTAACCAATTGCGATTGTTCAGACGCAGGGTCCAATGAGCGCCGCCTAGACATCAGGGCAAGATTAGCTAGCCCAGCGGTTCAACATCTACCCATTCAAGCAAAACCGTGTTTTTGAAGTAGGAGAAGAAGTATTAACACTTGACGCCTCAGAATTCATTAAGATTTAAATGATAGAAAGCTCAACTAGTGAAAGTGGATTCTAAACAAATTACTATAAATTTACACAGAACGCAAAAACAAATAAACAAGCTAACTGACAGTGTCAGCCTGACACCATTAATAGATTATCTAAGCCCGAAAGAGCGATTTAGTTGACACTCAATACTTATACGAAGTACTACTGGCAAGGATGTTGACTGCAGAAATTCAAAATTTCATCCTTATCTCAACTTTGGCTAAATCTAGCATAATAAAGAAACCCAATAATTAGAAGCCTCTAAAGTTAAGGTCCTACAGTCCGATGATATCATTTACATACTAATAGCTTACCCAAGAGTTAAATTCCGTTATAAGAAGGTCTATCCTGTATACCACCACCAAGATACAGTGGCAGATTGCGAATAGAACACCTTTGCGGTTATCGAGTCCATGGGCCCAATGTCATACTCAACCCAGTCATCTGAAGAAAATAATGCCAGTCGATGACGGCATGGTAATCATCACCGAGGCAACAGCTCACGATCGTACAAACGGCGGCACAGGGGCAGTTATGGGCTAAGAATATATAAGTTCACAGATAAGAAATAATGCACTATATGTCGCCAAGCAACTAAGTAACTTTGTATAAACAATGCTGACGTTCAGTACTGTGCACTGGGATCGGTTAGCAGTGGTAAGCGAACACTTCGGGTTTGAAGTGCTGCGTTGGACCGTATGAAATGCTACCTAGTAAGTTATAAAGATCCGTCTTATCCAAGATTCCTTGTCAGGGGAAACCGTCAGTCAGATCCAGAGTAGTATGTTAATAAGTAGTATTCAGATCACTGGCCTTGTGGCTTAGCAATATAGCAATTATTAAATTAAGAGTTATTCTGCTGGTTGCCGTAGCAATGTTAGCTTACGTTATAAGAACAGAACTAATTGTGAGTTATGTCAGCATATTTATATTAGCGTTAAATGTCATGTGTCACGAGTGGCCAGTATTCAGAATGTTGCATTGTTGGTTGTGGAGCAATCGGTGACCGCTTTTACCCCGTCCTTGCATTCGGCCATTATGTTGTTATGTATCTGCAGCACGGTTTTGTGATGTACCACGGGAAAAGTGATGACCTTTTTACAAATAAGTCTTATTAGACTACTGACTGAAATATATTCATAGTTGGGTTTATTATATTCGATTTGGCAAGCGTAATCGTAAGCATAAAGTAATATATTTCTGTGATAAGCATTCTATTTCTTGCTAGAAGTGTTTCATACAAGTGTGGGGTATTAAACGTTTGTCTTTTTTGATTTGATTATTTTATTAACTGTATCTGTAAGCGACTTAAATTGGTTTTCAGTTTCAGTGTTGATTATTATTTGCCTATTGTTTGATTCTATCAGTTGTGCTTCTGTTATTCGAATTCTTTCAAAATCTGCTGCATCAGGCGTTCCTGCCACAACCTGCAATGCTGTGCCCAAGAAATCTAAACGTCTTCCTTTCCTGTGATGTATTATTAAAGCCGACAATATCTAATTTCAAAAGCTTTCGCATGTATGAAAGGGGAAATAGTTCGGACAATTTTACAATACCTCATGTCTATGGTGTTTGTGAATTCGGTCAAATTAGTCGAGTATCTTATGAAGTTACATTGTTCCCACAATAAAACTTTACCGTCTAGCAAAGGGATGTATTTTGCATTTGAGAAGTCGGTGTACTATCGTAATCAAACTGTATGCAATGTTAAGCAGAATTGTAGTAATTGTGCAAAATCTATTTATTTTTATTAAATTTTACCTCAGGTTGTCCTTATGGACCACTCTCCACTTTATAAGCACAGACATGGTCATGCTGGGCTTTCGATATCTTGTCTTTGATATTTTATCGAAACTCTTCGGGGTCGCGTGAATAATTTCGAGTGGCCTGTGACTGAATGAATGGATCTATTGTACTCTATTGTTGCTCTTATTATGGCCTGAACTGTATCGGAAAATTTGTATCAATTTTTTAATCACCTAGCGGAAACGATCTACTTGTCCGTTTGAACAGCTATGTAATGGAGAGGCATTAACAATATCTATATTGTATGGGTTTTTTAATAATGAGGTGATTGTTTCTGAATTAAACGATGCTCCATTATCACAATAAATTAATTTTGTGTTTGGGAAGGTATTTACTATTAATAACATTGGGGTCGCAATATCTGTTATTGATTGAGATGCTATCGGCTGAACGATGGGGATTTTGGAAAATTTGTCAATACATGTTAAGAAAAGTTGTTGATCGGTTCCGAATATGTCAATATGCAACCTTTCACCGGCATATGACGGCACAGGTATTTCGCCGAGCTCTTGATTTTTTTAGATGCCAGCCATATTTGGCCGTATCACATACCTTGCAATTCATAACGACCTCATTGGCTAATTTAGTCATACTTGGAATATAGTTTTCACGAAGGATTTGTTTTACATTTTCCTGTGCTGCTTTGTGAGAACGATTATGCTCTGTATTAATTATTTCTACCTGTTCGTAGTGCCAGAACTTAGTCGTAGGAAATAATGACACTAGTTCGTGTTGAAAGGCAGCTAAAATTGGTAAGAAACGCGTTAACAACGTTAGGGTTGTTTGTTTTTGTTGCCGAGTAGCATCAGTCTTCGATGCAACGTATAACGTGCTTCTTCTAGAGTTATCTGATTCCTATAGCAATTCAAGGGATTGTCCGTTGTTTTAATTGTGTACTTCAATGATACTTCCTGTAAATAGTGGCTACATCTGACTGCGGCTCGTCTCCAAGAGCATTAAGCTCCTGCCTGGATAAGGCGTCTGCGACTAAGTTTTCTTTTTCTAGCATATAATGCAGTTTGGCATTGTATTCCTTAATCCGAGCTTTTCACCTTTTGATTTTCACGTTAGTGTCCTTTTCGGATACCACGAATGTAAGGAGTTGGTGATCCGTGAATATATGTAATTCCCTAGTACCAAACAAATAATATTCTATCTTGTCAAGTGCTCATACAATGGCCCATAGCTTTCATTCATTGGTAGCATTTCGCAAATTTTCAGCGTTCGGGAAATCATACTGATCGGTCTCTCCCTTGGGATTATACTGCTCCGATACCACGGTTTTTTAAAGTCTGGGTACACATGCATAACGGCCTCTGATGCTAATATGCTTCTAAGTCGCTTGAATCTGTCGCGTTGAGATTCGCATGCACATTGCGGAACTTAGTAAGATAAGACAAGTATTGAATCCAATTACACCTGGACTAGTACTATGTCGCTAGGTATCTGTGCATCAACGTCGACTTATACTGCAGCTTTGGTGACCTACATTTGCTCAACAACGCCTGTTGTCAATAATATAACAACGCCTGTTGTCAATAATAGTACAACGCCTGTTGTCAATAATATAACAACGCCTGTTGTCAATAATATAACAACACCCCAGGCTAGTAATGCAGTTCGTAAGGGGAAGTGTCCTTTTTAAGCACCTGAACTGTTTTCCAGTTTGAAGATCAAAGGATCTACTACGTCACAATCCATTCCCAAAATTAAACTGCAGGCTACAGAATTACTTAAGGCATCACCCAAAAATATAACGACTGCAACGGCGTGTAGCAACAACCGATTTGCAGCGCTGACTGAAGAAGCGGACTCAAACGTTAATGAGGAAAAATCGGGTGCAGATAATATCCTCAAATATTGGAACATGAGCTCAATTTTTGCGTTGGTGACCATAACACCATTCTCACTTCCAAATTCGGCGTTTCGCAAATACATACTGCTAACTCTGATGCTTTTTGTGCAGTAGTGAATCAATTAACAACAATGAATTGCGAATTTTGGCATTATCAGCTTAAGGAGGAAAAGCCATATACAGTGGCTTCGATGTGCTCAACGTATATTGTCCAAGAAAAGCAGATTGGCGCAATATCCAGGTCAGTGAAGAAGATGATGAAGCTACTGTCCATTTAAAAATACTGCAAAATATGTTTTTCGTCAACCTGAAGCAACAACCAAATGTTACTGAGGCTCTGAAAATAATCCAGCTGGGAAGATATCAAGTTACCGTGGAGCGATCTTCCCTCAGTAAAGAAGTGCTTCAGTGGATGTCATGCTCACCACTGAAACACACACGACGGATCTTCATACCTGGATACTCCACATAGCACACTTTCCATCCCAGCGGGAACAGCAGAGGTGGTGCCACTCTTATGGTACGCTCCACCATAAGTCACAGTCCCCAGCATCCCATCTGTAGCAATTATAAGCAGATAGCGATTGTGCTGCTGCAGACTTTAGAGAGCCCCGTCGGGCGATAAAGACGGAAGTTCACTCCTTGTTTGCCAATCTAGGCAACAAATTCATTGCGGAGACTACAATGCCAAGCACACTTGGTGGTGTAACTCAAGAGCCAGGTGTAAGGTGCAATAGGTATTTCAAGAAGTCGTACCGAATAGCCGGTACCAAATCTTAGCAACGAGAGAGCCGACTTTTTATTCTTACAACCCGCAACTGGACTTCTTCGTCATCAACGTATTTGCCATGAACAGGTTTAACGTACAAACGATTCATGAGCTTTATTCGGACCATATTCCGTCCCTAGCTGAGTTGTACTCTATACCATTAAAGAAGCCACAACGACCTACAGATGTTAAGGATTGTCTGGAGCAACAAATCAATCTTGATATTAACATCCATGAAGCGGAAGATATTGATAACGCCATCAACAGTTTTATGGATTTCCTAAAGCTAGCAGCAACTCGAGCGGCTCCAAGAAACTAGAGAAGAATTGAACCCCTAAGCCAGATCCAACTATCTCCTCTTACAGCTAACCTCCTTCGACTAAAACGTAAAGTTCTTGTGTCAAAGTTGAAGCCCAAGAAAGCTTCAGGAGAGGACTTCCCAAAAGTCTGGAAGTCAGCGAGTTAAATCATGATCCTCAAACCAGGAAAACAACCGACAGATGGGAATTTTTTAGTCTTCTTCCTTCCTTGGGAAAAATGATGGAGAGGTTGATACTCAACAGGACACTAGGTATAGAGGCTGTAAGACGGGCGATCCTGAAATTCCAGTTTTGTTTCCTAATGCAGTTTGGAGCACCAGAACAACTACACAAAGTTGTAAACTTTTCTCTGTGGCACCCTGGGCTACTCTACAAAGCCAAGAAGCTCATGCCTCATCAGCTATTTGAGCTTAAAAAGAGTTTTCTGGCTGGGCGTACATTCCGCGTAATGACCGATGAATACAAGTCATCGGTTAAACTTATTGAAGGCAGCGTCCACGGATATGCCAACATATACTGTAATCCGCCCCAGTCGATAAGGATATTTAATGTATGTGGTCTGTGGCTTAACCCCAATTGGGCGGTTGTCTGAACCTAGAACTTGGCCGATCAACATCCATGGGCTGCAGGTATGTCTGACCTTATTCTAGAGCTTTATTTTTAAGAGTTGGTCTGAGTTCGCCTTGAGGGGCTTTTCATTTTGGCTTTGTTTAAAATATGTTTTTTTTTTAACATTTTTTCCTTGTCTGGGTATGGGACAATTTCCCTTCCTATTAGTTTTACCTGAGTGATTTCTATCTTCAACTGCTTTAGCAAACATGCTTCTTTTTATGCTATTTCCAGCCATTCGAGCCGAGCTAAAGCGGATGGCAAATCTTTTATGAAAGCGTGCAGGACGTCATTCCTAATTTTTGCATTAAGAATAGCTGCTGCTTATTCATCATGCGTCATGGCTATTTTATTTGTGACGAGAGTGAGTTTTTCTCTACTTCGTCATAATATTGTCAAGTCAACGACTCCTTGCCTGACTTATTCAAGACGCTGTCCTATCCGCATATGTGCAATCAAGTCTAGCAATAATTAAGTCGAAATTAAGCAGTGTTGTGGGATGTAAGCACTGCACGTACCTCGCCACATCCTATGTTTTTCAATATAGCTATAGCTTGGTAATGCGTTTCACTTCCATTGTATCGTTTGAAAACTTAATATGGCTCTATGGATGCTGCACTGATTTCGAAAAGTCTAGTCTATCCTCACATCTAATGCTGGGATCGATCGTTACACCTGGGCTTGGGGCGTGACTATTCTAAGCGAGCTCACTTGATTTGTCAATGCCTGAATTTCGGCGTGCATTTAATTTCTAATGTGTTGTTCTTGTGCAAGTGCGCTGCTAACAGCGTTATTTACAAAAGCTTTTATTGTTTCCGCGTCCATTTCTATTGGTCAGATATGTCGGATGTAAAGCCTATACTATTTTCTTCGTTGCTATCGAACTCAACTTTAATATCTCTATAGGTCCAACTCATTAGCAGTTGGCGTGAAAAAAACAATAAGAGAGAAAATCAACAAAGAAAAACCCTCACACAGTTACACTTTGATTTAATTTAATTCAACAAAATTATTTATTATGCCACTTTGTTCTTATGGTGTGAATTCTTAGTTCTTAATCCCGTTCGGTGCCAGTTATAAAGATCCGTCCTGTCCAAGGTTCCTAGTCAGGGGACACCATCGGCCAGATCCAGAGTATTTAGTTAATAAGGTAGATTAGGGTGGAATACGCTTAAGTATTCAGATCACTGGCCTTGTGGCTCAGCAATATAGCAATTAATAAATTGAGAGTTATACGGCTAGTTGCTGGAGCAATGTTCATTTGAACGTGTGTTAGCTTACGTTATAAGAACAGAACTAATTAACAGAAATCTAAGTAAAGCTAAGTATATAAAAGGGTAATATGAATATAAATCTAAATAAATATAAAATACATAAGTAAATAAGTCTGCATGCAATATACTCAAGATCGTCGAGCTAAGTCAGTATATTTATGGTAGCGTTACAATGTCCGCGGTTGCGACATCATAACGAAAGCTGCCAACCCCATCAAAAGCCTATTCTGCAGACAATGTGTTTGAGCATTGCATGCGATACGTCCATGTTGTGACTGCACGGGTTGCTCCAAACTTATAACGAGGGTTGTTCGTCAACTTTGTTAACTAGTTCTTTGTTAGTAGTTCATGTTGAGAAATATTGCAAAGTACTTTAGAAAGTGATTTGGTAACAGGAAAGTTTCAACACAATTATGCTGTTATAAAAATTAAATTTGAATTTTTTTACGTTAATCCGTCGTTATACATTTAATCAAGAGTATATAAATACTTAACATCTATAAAATTTAAATTGAATCGTTTATGTGCTCCAAACTTATAACGAGGGTTGTTCGTCAACTTGTTTGTTCACTTGTATAGTAGTTCTTGTTGAGAAATATTGCAAAGTACTTTAGAAAGTGCTTTGGTAACAGGAAAGTTTCAACACAATTATGCTGTTATAAAAATTAAATTTGAATTTTTTTACGTTAATCCGTCGTTATACATTTAATCAAGAGTATATAAATACTTAACATCTATAAAATTTAAATTGAATCGTTTATGTGTATGCTAGTATATTTTTAAGCGTGCTCAAATGATGTAAATTCAATATGATGTGCAAATCTAATTCTTTTTGTATGTGACTATGTGAGTTTATCAATTAACACAGCTACTTGTTGGATTTAAACATATAAATGGTATCATCGCCACCTTGGCTATAATATTGGGATATGGAGCTAGTGACCATATTGTACTTCTCATGACTGAGTCGATAGCTGTAAGGGAAAAAAAAGTAATTTTGTGTTAAGATACTAGTAACCCAACAGAATTACTAACATGCTCACAGGCCTGACATACGTGGAAATGTCTGAACTTTCTAAATTGTTGCTGTTAGTATCATTATCATGATAGTTGATATCTGTACGGCTGTTCTAGTCGCATTTGTCTATGTACTCAGATCGTATAAACGTGTTTATATCATCATCTCATAATCAATATTGGTTTTTTGGGGCTTTCATTAGTTAATTAATGTCAATTATTGTTATTGTTATTGTGATTTTAAAGAATTACGACGCATATAGAGTGCCCGCTACTACCTTTAATGCTGTTCCTATGTTCAAACGTCTTTTCATAACCTAAATGCACTAAATGCATTATCGACTCGTGAACTTGGTTTATGACAGACCATCTGAAAGCACGTGGCACTACTGCTAAACAAAGTGTTCTACCGTTTCTCTGTATTTTTCGGTAGATATTGTTTATTTCTTCACGCTTTTAGAGAATTGCAATCAGTAAAGACACAAAGTTCCCACACAATAAATAATGCCGTTTCGAAGTCCGAATGGCATAGATAAAAATTCATACCGTCCACCCGATGTCAGAATCCAATAGAATCTACATGTAAGGGAATCTGATAGTATCCGCTAGCCATATCCAAACATGTAAAATAATAAATTCCTTGAAGTCTATTTATTTGATCTTTTATAAGTGGCAACGGGTATCTGTCAGCCACGGTATTTGAGTTTAACTCTATAATCAACACAGAATCCGAATCCTTCTTCTTTTTTACTAATAATATAGGGCTAGCATAAGGTGAGCAGCTGGGTCTAATTATGTTACACTTCAATAGTTCGTCAACTTTAGTTCGAACTATATCTAGTTCACATGGATTCTTGAATCAATTAGTCTAATTTTCATTTCATCAATTTTCACTTTAGTACATGGAATACCTGTTATAAAAGAACAAAAGTGACTGTAACTTTATTTTATCTATCCCGTCAAGTTCAGTATCAATGTCGGCTGACGCATTGCCGCTACATAAATTAACTATTTTAGTTCTTACAATCATAAATTGATTTGAAGAAACGACAATATCAAAACCCTGATTTAGTATTTCTCGGCCAATAACAATTTCGCTTTGCATTTGATCGTCTCCTATTACATAAAACATAATCTCCATCCAGTTCTCATCAATTCTTACGTTACTTAGCAGAACTATACGTACAGAACTGAATATTCCACTGTTGCCTATGCCTTTTAGTATAATAATATTCGTAAATCGTTTACCAGAGAATTCTGTAATTAGCTTTTCTTTCATCAGTGAGCACTCCGCTCCAAAGACGAAGGTTATTTCGAAAACTTGTCCTCTATGGTCAATGGCGAAACCGTTTTTCTCTATTCTGTTTTGTTCTGGTTGTTCCAAGATCGTTTCATCGTTTTCAGTGAAGCAAAAGGTCTTTTGCGTATGTTTTGGTTACATTCACACGCATAGGCAAGCAAATCGTTAATCGTCTGTTTTGCAAACGTTCTTTTTTAGAACAACAAAAATAAATGTGAAGACCGTTTGCGTTGAGTTTTTCGGTCAATCCGTATTTTGCTGATCCTCATTGTGCGAGTGTTTCTCATTCCGCTCTTTACACACTGCACTCTTTACTAAGCTCAACGTGAAGAGCTCAACTGAAAACATAATGAAGACAGCAAGAGTCTCTTGCTCAGAGCGAGAGAGTATGACGCAGCAGCGTCTTGCAAGCACAGTGGTCAAAATATTTTCATAATGTGACAGACACGTACGTGGTCAAAATACGTTCTTACAACGACATATATATCATATATCGCCATCAAGCTATAGTCGGCACGCCGACTCAGCAGTGTAAGCGGCACAACACTTCAGAATAAGAAGTGTCAAATTGGCGCATCAGAATTGTTTATATGGATTTACTAAGTTGTTAGTGTATGTATGTTGTTAACTTGTATATTTCTTAATAATGGTAATACAATATATTTGTGTATATTGTTTAATAGGAATATTTTTTTATGGAAATTTTGTTTCTGCTAATTGTTAATATTTTTAAATCTCACCTTAATACGCTTTGCCCACTCCCTGTCACTAATTGCAATTATATCCAAGCAATACTCGCATACTGTGCGGATCTCTTCCTTCTTGTCATGCATAAGATCAATGAGATAAGCTGTCGATTCCGTTTCCTTAATCATGTACTCCTGTGTGCTCTCATCAGCACCTGTCGAATCCAGGATAATAAATGAAAGTTCTGCAGTATTTGCGAGTAATCAAAGTCAGTAAGCGCTAGGTTACCCAATATTCCCAAACTCTCTACAATAAAGGACTCATCATCACAGACAGCGAAAATACGTGCCATATCACCCACTTAGTCTATGTAAGTTATAAGGATCCGTCTTGTCCAAGATGCCTCGTCGGGGGAAACCGTCAGTCAGATCCAGAGGAGTATGTTAATAAGTAGTATTTAGATCACTGGCAAGTGGCTTAGCATTATAGCAATTATTAAATTAAGAGTTATTCTGCTGGTTGCCGTAGCAATGTTAGCTTACGTTATAAGAACAGAACTAATTGTGACAAAGGAATGAATAAAAGACTAAAGCTAAGTATAAGTTAGCACATAAGTCTTATAGCAACTAAGTAATGTAACGAAGCAACGCGGACGCGCCGAATTCTTCAGTGCTCCGCACTATCAACAATTAACATTTATGTTACCACGTAGCAATAAGTATGCAAACTATGTGACCTGCAAGTAACAGCATAACGCAACGGTTCAGATACCGAAGCATTGCAACCATGCTGACGCGCCAAACCATAGTGCAGTGACCTGCAAGAAACAGCATAGCGCAACGGTTCAGATACCGAAGCATTGTGTAGCGGGGAATTCGCCGAGTCGGCATGCCGACTGTAGCGAGTGGCGTGATGCTGGCACGCGAGTTTAGGGTCTAGTCATACTCCACCGTTGTCTTTAGTTTTAGTTGGATTTTGAATAAAGAAGACGAAAGTCATTTCGATCATACTGCGGCACACAGCCGTTATCGTACTTATTAAAATACATTACTGTGCCACAAGGCCAGAAATAGCAAGAAGACAAAGTCAAGTCTTCCATCGTAATCCTCCTAATTATAATATACCTACCTACGGAAGTTCAATACGCTTGGACCAACTGTGCAGCGACATCGCGGGACCTCACGGATATGAGAGACGCAACACGGATGATAGACTTGCATAACTTAATTGGCGCCCAACAAATTAAAGAACCTCAACATTTAGGCAGAAAACATGAAATGTAAGTTTGCTAAAGTTAACCCAAAAGAAAAAAAACTTTGATTTTTAACAAGAATTAAAGTTACAAAGCACACATTCGGAAGACCGGATAGACAGTAATATGGACCCCTCTCAGATTCAAGCCCTTATTGACAATGCCGTTAGATCGGCACTGTCCCAACAACAATCTCAAATTAACTTGCTAACGCAAGAAATTAAAAAATTACAAGTTCAAACGCCAGCGGTTGCTTCTTACCAGAAGGTAGCCGTTATCACAGGCGTAAAATGCGATATTAAACTTGACGTTATAAAATCAGTACCAGAATTTTCCGGTACACAAGGTCAATACGTCGCTTGGAGACAAGCAGCAATAAACGCATACGAACTTTTTAAGCCCTTCAATGGTAGTAGTGAACACTACCAAGATGTAGCCATCCTGAGAAACAAAATCACAGGTCCGGCCGGGGCATTACTTGTCTCTTATAACACAGTACTCAACTTCGATGCCATACTGGCAAGGTTAGATTGCACTTACGCCGACCGAACGTCGTTGCGCCTATTGAGGCAAAACCGGGACACGGTCAGGCAAGGCGATATGTCGCTCATGCAATACTATGACGAAGTCGAAAAGCGACTGACTCTAGTAACCAATAAAATTATTATGTCACACCAGCAGGAGGGCGCCGATCTGCTCAACGCTGAAGTTAGAGCAGACGCCCTACACACATTCATTTCTGGCCTAAGGAAACAACTCAGAGCCATTGTGTTCCCGGCACAGCCCAAGGACCTCCCGTCTGCTTTAGCCCTAGCAATTGAAGCAGAAGCCAGCATAGAGAGAAGCATGTTTGCAAACTCCTATGCTAGAGCTATTGAGGAGCGTTCCCAATCAGCTGAGTACAACAAACACAAATCATTCGGCAAACCGAACAGAAACGGCAAGGAAGACCACGGTCAAGATAGGAATCCTCATTACAGGCACAAGAAAAGCGTCCCAAAAGGGCAACCAGGAAAAGTTAGCCAAGAACAGGCTCCACAGCCAATGGAGATAGATTCCTCTTCCAAATTCAGACAACATACCGAGTATAGTCAGAACCAACCCAATGAGTCAAACGCCCCTAAAAGAAGAAACTCCTCAGAGCGACAAACAGGGCCGAGGTGGCAGCGCCTTAACCACATTGTTCAAAAAGATTCCCAAGAACAAATAATAGCATACGAAAAAGCTGCAAAGGCTGCTGTAGAAGAAATCGACAGCGAGGAAGAGTATGCTCATGCCGACTCTGTCCATTTTTTAGGGAACATTCCCGGTTGCCGTTCGTTGAACGAAGGTTGGCTGGGAGAACTTTAAAAATGTTAATTGACACTGGCGGGCCAAAAAATTATGTTAAGCCCGTAAAGGAGCTGAAAACCATATTGCCGGTCGCCAAACCATTCTCAGTGAATTCAATCCACGGATCCACTGAAATAAAGGAGAAATGCCTGATAACCTGATAACATTTTCAACCACACTTCCCCTTTCTTTCTATTAGACACTCTTGGTTCGTTCGATGCCATCATTGGATTCGACTTGTTAACACAAGCCGGAGTACAGTTGAACCTTACAAAGAACCTACTAGAATATCAAGGCATATCTGAAGAAATTCAATATCAGAAATGCACCGATGTAAATTTCACCGATGTAAACGACATCGTAGTTCCTACCTCCGTAAAAAAGGAGTTCAAGAACATAATACTTAAGAGGAAAAAGGCCTTCTCAACAACAGAAGAAGCTCTTCCCTTTAACACTTCTTCGCCACAATCCGCACGGTTGACAACGAGCCAATATATGCCAGAAGTTACCCAAGTCTAATGGGGGTGTCTGACTTCATAAACAATGAAGTCAAGCAACTACTAGAAGACGGCATCATTAGACCATCAAGGTCGCCCTACAACAGCCCAACGTGGGTTGTTGACAAAAAAGGCACAGACGCCTATGGTAACGCAAACAAAAGATTAGTCATCGACTTCAGGAAACTGAACGAGAAGACCATACCTGACCGTTACCTAATACCCAGCATTCCCATGATTCTAGCGAGCCTGGGAAACTCTAAATACTTCACTACCCTTGATCTAAAGTCAGGGTATCACCAAATATACCTTGCAGAACATGACCGCGAAAAAACCGCATTCTCTGTTTGCGGTGGCAAATATGAATTCTGCCGACTGCCATTTGGTCTTAAGAATGCTGGCAGCATCTTCCAAAGGGCAATCGATGATGTTCTAAGGGAACATATTGGGAAAATTTGTTACGTCTACGTAGAAGATGGCATAGTTTTCTCAAAAAACAAAGTATACCATGTCAGGCACATTGACACGGTACTCAAGTGCCTAATTGAAGCCAATATGAGGGTGAGCCAGGAGAAAACCAACTTTTTTAAAGAAAGCGTAGAGTATCTTGGTTTCATCGTAAGCAAAGACGGCACCAGATCCGACCCAAAGAAGGTCAAGGCCATTCAAGAGTACCCCGAACCCAAAAGCGTCTACAGTGTCAGATCTTTCCTGGGTCTGGCAAGCTATTACAGAGTCTTCATAAAAGACTTTGCATCCATAGCTCGTCCAATTAGCGACATTCTAAAAGGAGAAAATGGTTCGGTGAGTAAGCATAGGTCAAAGAAAATAGCAGTCGAGTTCAATGAAACCCAGCGCAACGCGTTTCAACGCCTGCGCAACATCTTGGCGTCAGAAGACGTAATTTTGATGTACCCAGATTTTAAAAAAGCTTTTGACCTAACCACTGACGCCTCAGCAAACGGAATTGGCGCAGTCCTATCCCAAGAAGGCAGACCAATTACCATGATTTCTCGTACCCTAAAAAGTGCAGAACTGAACTACGCAACCAACGAAAGGGAGTTGCTAGCTATCGTATGGGCTTTAGGTAAATTGCAAAACCACCTATATGGCTCCAGAGAAATTAACATTTTCACTGACCACCAACCTCTCACCTTTGCAGTAGCAGACAAAAATACCAATGCAAAAATAAAAAGATGGAAAGCCTACATCGACCAACACAACGCCAAAGTTTGCTACAAACCTGGCAAAGAAAACTTTGTAGCAGATGCATTGTCCAGACAAAATCTCAATGCCCTTCGAGATGAGCCTCAATCAGACGCTGCAACCGTTCACAGAGAACTTTCACTAACCTACACGGTCGACGCCACTGACAAACCATTAAACTGCTTCAGAAACCAGATCGTTCTGGAAGAAGCACGTTTCCCGTTGAAACGCATCATGGTTTTATTCCGCAACAAAACTCGCCACCTGATCAACTTTACCGCTAAGAGCAGCATTTTAGAAACTCTCAAAGAAGTTGTAAATACGGAGGTCGTGAACGCGATTCATTGTAACTTACCCACATTAGCAAGCTTCCAACACGAACTAATTGCTCCTTCCTTCTACAAAATTTCGGTTTTGTAAAAATCTCGTACAAGACATAACGGGTAAAAGCGATCAGTTGGAAATAATAAATAGCGAGCACAACAGGGTGCACAGAGCAGCCCAAGAAAAGATTCCGCAATACACCGGCGAAATGTTGCACATAGACATATTCTCCGACAACCGACAAAAAACAATTTTTGACTTGCGTCGACAAGTTTTCCAAATTCGCCTTGGTACAACCAATAATATCAAGAACAATTGTCGACATTAAAAGTCCCCTGTTGCAAATTGTGAATATGTTTCCTAACATTAAAACAATATATTGCGATAATGAACCTTCATTCAACTCAGAGACCATAACATCCATGTTGAAAAACCAATACAACATCGATATTGTAAGCGCTCCGTCTTTACACAGTTCATCAAATGGCCAAGTGGAATGATTCCACAGCACGTTAGTTGAAATCTCTAGGTGCTTAAAGATTGACAAAAAAATCGAAGACACAGTTAAACTAATACTGAGGGCAACAGTAGAATACAATAGATCGCTACACTCGGTCATTTGCGAAAAACCAGTTGAAATTCTTCATGAGGGACCCGAAAAGCGCAGTTCAGGTATTACGTCCAAGCTGGCAAAAGCCCAACAAAACACCATAGAAAGGTGTAACGTAAACAGGCAAAACCGCGTATTTGAGGAAGGAGAGGAAGTATTCCTCAAAAACAACAAGAGGTTAGGAAACAAGCTAACCCCTCTCTGCACCAGACAGGAAATACCAGCAGACCTAAGAACGTCTGTCTTAATTAAGGGGAGGGTGGTCCACAAGGACAACCTAAAATAGTTTTACCTTATATTTAGTTAAAAAATAAATTAACCAATACCCCACACCTGTATGGAGCGCTCTTGGGCAGGAACAGAATGTTAACCATTGAAATACAAAATTTAATCCTAACAATATCCTTGGCAAAATCTGGTACAGTAAATCCCACAATATTAAACCACGCAGATTTGGGTTCGCTTGGCAAACAAGATAGGCAGATAGTTAGTTACTAGAAGCCTCAAAGATTAGGGTCCTATAGTCCGATGACATAAGCCATATACTAATAGCCTTTCCAAGGGTCGAAGCTAGATGCAAGAAAATCACCATCTACCCCGTGTCTCGCAATCACACTATACTGCGTCTCGATGAGAACTCACTGGCCGAATGCGAAAAGAACACCTTTGCGGTCACGGAATGCACCCAGACCACACACGACAGTCTTTGTAAACGATCGCGACGCGAATCCTGTGCGACCTTACTCCACCCGGGAGGCATGGCCCGATGCCACACGCAGCCCAGCCACCTGAAGGAGGTAATGCCAGTTGATCAGGGCGTCGTCACCATTAACGAGGCGACGGCCCGTGTTCGCACAAATGATAGTCCGAAAGTGATCGTGAATGGAACACACCTAATCACTTTCGAAAAGATAGCTATCATCAACGCAACAGAATTTACAATTGAATTAAGGCAATAAAGGCATAAGTCTTATAGCAACTAAGTAATGTAACGAAGCAACGCTGACGCGCCGAATTCTTCAGTGCTTCGCACTATCAACAATTAACATTTATGTTAACACGTAGCAATAAGTATGCAAACTATGCTGGCGCGTAAAGCCATAGTGCAGTGACCTGCAAGTAACAGCATAACGCAACGGTTCAGATACCGAAGCATTGCAACCATGCTGACGCGCCAAACCATAGTGCAGTGACCTGCAAGAAACAGCATAGCGCAACGGTTCAGATACCGAAGCATTGTGTAGCGGGGAATTCGCCGAGTCGGCATGCCGACTGTAGCGAGTGGCGTGATGCTGGCACGCGAGTTTAGGGTCTAGTCATACTCCACCGTTGTCTTTAGTTTTAGTTGGATTTTGAATAAAGAAGACGAAAGTCATTTCGATCATACTGCGGCACACAGCCGTTATCGTACTTATTAAAATACATTACTGTGCCACAAGGCCAGTAATAGCAAGAAGACAAAGTCAAGTCTTCCATCGTAATCCTCCTAATTATAATATACCTACCTACGGAAGTTCAATACGCTTGGACCAACTGTGCAGCGACATCGCGGGACCTCACGGATATGGGAGACTCAACACGGATGATAGACTTGCATAACTTAATTTATATAAAAGGTCAATATGAATAAAAGACTAAAGCTAAGTATATAAAAGGGCAATATGTGTTGCGAAATAGCAAAAGCAACATTAAGAACAGAAGATAAATCAAATAGATGAAAGGTAACTGGACTAGCCGAACGTCATCCTAGTGTACGCACACAATACTTCATCTGCTTTATGTCTCTTCAGTTCAGTTCCTTTTAAGTGACGAGAGCGTACAGTCGAAAGAATACCTTAAAGAGCAACACATATATTTAAACATAAAACCACCGTTTTATTATTTAACATAATATTATTAACTGCCTGCTAAATAATTCAATAGGTTATGGGCCCAGGCATCGACAAATAATAAAGTGTATCGGTTTTATTAAATGTGTTTATATGTACATATATTAATATACATACATATGTACATACATAAGTGCAGGAACGAACGAAAGCGGTAAGCAGAAAATAAGTCTCCGTACAGCACATAACGGAACTTGTCGAATTTCACCATCGAACACCAAGCGTCGAAAACAAGCGAGGAGGAGCACAAATCAAACAGCAAATCTTGAGTGAAAATTGATATTGAGTGAAACTTAGTTTTTGAGCAAAATTAGAAAAGTTGAGTTTAGTTGCGAATATGGAAAAGGTACAAAGGAATATAAAACCGTTCGACGGTGACAAATACTCAATTTGGAAGTTTCAGATTAGAGCGCTTCTTGAAGAAAAAGATCTTTTGAGTGTTTTGAATATGGAAAATGAAAAAATGACAGAAGAGTTAAAGAAGACTGATAGGCGTGCTAAAAATATAATTATTGAATTTCTAAGTGACTCGTTTTTGGTTTTTGGTAACGCTGACAAGAGTGCAAAAGAAATTTTTGAAAGCTTACATTCAATATATGAGAGAAAAAGTTTGGCATCACAACTTTCATTGAGGAAACAGTTGTTAGCATTAAGATTAAAAGGAGATTCGTCACTTGTTAATCATTTCTGATCTTATTGCATCAGGAGCTAAGATTAATGAAATGGATAAAGTTTCTCATCTACTTTTGACTCTTCCATCTAGCTTTGATGGAGTCATCACAGCCATAAGACATTGTCAGAGAGTAATTTAACTTTAGGTTTTGTTAAAACACGTCTCCTTGATCATGAAATTAAATTGAAATCCATAAGCAAAGATACAAGTATCAAAGTTTTGCAAACTGTGAATTATAAAGAAAATAGAGAAAACAAAAAGGTTTTTTCCAAACATAAAGTTAGTTTTGAAAATAAAATGAAGCAGAGACAAAAGTGCTTTCATTGTGGAAAGCCCGGTCATTTGAAAAAAGATTGCTTTATTTTCAAAAGATCAAATGTCGCCACTAATGTCAATGAAAATAAGGAAGCGCAGGTGGCAACAGCTCAAGCAGATCGTGGCTTTGCCTTTATGATAAGACAAGTAGCAAATGTATCGAACAGTAGCGAGGTTTCATTCATATTAGACTCAGGAGCTTCAGTTCACATCGTAAAATATAAGGAATTGTTTGCTGACCATGTTATCTTGGAGAATCCTGCAGAAATAGCCATTGCAAAATGCGGAGAATGCATCTATGCAACAGCTAAAGGAGTTGTTCAATTGAGAAGCCAGAGCACTAACATAACATTGGAGGACGTGCTATTTTGCAAGGATGTGCCACAGTCTTGTCAGTTCGGAAAATGCAAAATGCTGGAATGACAGTGGAATTCAATTCTGAAGGTGTGAAGGTCACTAAAAATGGTCAAATGGTATTTGATGGAGCATGTGAGTATAATGTTCCATTTGTAAAATTTAAATTAAATAATACAGCTTATTCATGTAATTCGAATATAACCAAAAATGCAGAGTATCGCTTGTGGCACGAAAGATTGGGTCACATTAGTTTTGGAAAATTTCAGGAAATAAAAAGAAACAAGTTGTTCGAAGACATTAATCTACTAAGTAAATTAGATTTAAATAAAGAATTATGCGAAGCGTGCATTAATGGAAAAATGTCAAGATTGAGATTTGAAAAATTTAAAAATAAAGATCACATTAATAGGCCATTGTTTGTAGTACACTCAGATATTTGTGGTCCGATAACTCCCTGTACAATTGAAAACTATTATGTGGTTTTTATTGATCAATATACCCATTACTGTGTGACATATTTAATAACATACAAATCAGATTTGTTTTCAATTTTTAAAGATTTTATTGCCAAAGCAGAATTTGAAAGTGGTAAATTTGTACATTGACAATGAACGTGAATATTTGTCTAACGAAATGCGTGAATATTGTTCAGAAAAAGGTATCAGCTATCATTTGACAGTGTCTCACACTCCACAATTAAACGGTGTTTCTGAACGAATGATCAGAACTATCACGGAAAAGGCTCGGTCTATGGTTAATGGAGCTAAATGGAGAAAAGTTTCTGGGGAGAAGCAGTTTTAACTGCAACTTATCTAATTAATAGATCTCCAACAAGAGCTTTAAAAGATTTTACGAAAACACCTTATGAAAATTGGCATAATAAAAAGACTTTTTTGAAATATCTGAAGATATTTGGATCAACAGTATACGTACATAACAAAATTAGAAAACGAAAGTTCGATGAAAAATCGATAAAAAGTATACTTGTTGGATACGAACCGAATGGGTTTAAATTGTGGAATGTAGAAGCAAGAAAGTTTATGACAGCTAGAGATGTTGTGGTGGACGAAACAAATATGTTTCATTCAAGGTCTGTAGAAGATTGTGTTGTACAATCTGAAGACTCAGTGTTCCAAAATGAAATGAGTGAACAGGGTGATAACCCTTGTTTGGAAGATGAGAATGAAAAACAAGAAGTTGATTTTCAGAATGAAAATTCTGAAAATATAGAGTCTTGCTTTCCATTGGATGAAATGGAAAATATGGAAACTGTTGATGACAATTCCAAAACTGTTGTACAACCTTGTGAAAATTCCACAAATCTTGAGAATACCGATCCAGTGGAAATTGCTGGTGAGAACAATGAAATTCGACGCAGTGAAAGATTAAAAGATAAACCTAAATGTTCATATAGATTAATGGAAAAATGTTTGATGAATTCCTATACATATTTTAGCAATATTCCAAATTGCTTTGAAGAAATTAAGAGTAGAGATGACAAAATTAATTGATGACAATTATAATTGATTGCAAATGGGTTTTTAGCATTAAACAGGACGAATTTAGAAACTTAGTCAGATACAAAGCCAGACTTGTAGCTCGTGGTTTCACGCAAGAATATTTAACTGATTACGAAGAAACATTTGCACCAGTTGCACGTATTTCCAGTTTTCGATTTATACTAGCGCTTGCAAATCAATACGATTTAAAGGTTCATCATATGGATGTTAAAACAGCATTCCTAAATGGCAATTTGAAAGAGGAAATTTACATGAAGATTCCTCTAGGACTGAGTCATGGTGATGATACAGTTTGTAAGCTGAATAAAGCTATTTATGGTCTAAAGCAAGCAGCTAGGTGTTGGTTCGAAGCATTCGAAAATGTCTTAAAAGAAATTGGCTCTGTAAATCTTGGAGTTGACCGATGTATATACCTCATAGATAATGGGGATATATCTCTTAACATTTATGTACTTTTGTATGTGGATGATGTTATCATCGTGACAAAGAATATTGAAACAATGTCTAAGTTTAAATCTTATTTAATAAATAAATTTATATTTAAATGAGTGATTTAAAGATATAAGACATTTTATTGACATTAAAATTGACTGGAAAGGAGATCAATTACAACTTAGTCAATCAGTATACATAAGTAATGTTTTAAGAAAATTTAATATGGAAAATTGTAATCCAGTCAGCACACCATTACTAAGTAAATTAAACTATGAAGCCTTAGAATCTAAAGAAACTTTTGATGCTCCATGTCGTAATTTGATCGGTTGTTTGATGTACATTATGTTATGTACTCGGCCAGATTTGAGTACGGCAGTAAGCATATTAAGTAGATATACCAATAACAACAATAAAGAACTATGTCAGTGCCTAAAAAGGCTACTAAGGTATCTGAAAGGTACGGTTGAATTAAAATTAACCTTTACAAAAAGCATTAGTTTTGAAAGTGTTGTTGTTGGTTATGCAGATTCTGATTGGGCAGGTAATGAAACAGATAGACGGAGTACTACTGGTTACTTATTTAAGTTATTTGATAATTGTTTAATTTGCTGGAGTACCATGAAACAAAAATCAGTTGCTGCCTCATCTACTGAAGCAGAATACATGGCTCTATTTGAAAGCGTTAGAGAAGCTTTATGGTTAAAATCCTTAATAAAAGAAATAAGGATTGATTTAAATGAACCAATTAGTATATTTGAAGACAACCAAGGTTGTATAAGCATAGCAAATAACCCAACATGCCACAAGAGAACTAAGCATATAGATATAAAATATCACTTCACTCGTGAGTAAATAGAAAAGAAAATAATTTCCATTAAGTATATTTCCACAGATGAACAGTTGGCTGATGTGCTTACGAAACCGCTACCAGCAGCAAGATTCCTGAATCTTCGAGATCAATTGGGACTCACTGAATGAAGTCATCAACAGTTTTTTTTCTTATTAAATATTAAATTAACTTCTGAATTTAAAAATGTTAATTTAAAGTAATCTTTACGTAATTACTAAATAATTGAAACTTGATTTGAATTTAATACGTAAATTGACGTATTCTATTTTGATATATGAACTGAATATTATAGTTTTTAATTTTGAACGGTTTGATTAAGTTTTACTGGGTTTCCTTAATCCTTGTAGCGAATGCTGAACCGTGTTTTTGTATATTTCCCCAGAGTACGCTTCTTGTCAGATAAGAAATTTATGTAATTTAATTTTGATTTATTTAATGTTACTTTTGAGGAGGAGTATTGCGAAATAGCAAAAGCAACATTAAGAACAGAAGATAAAGCAAATAGATGAAAGGTAACGGGACTAGCCGAACGTCATCCTAGTGTACACACACAATACTTCATCTGCTTTATGTCTCCTCAGTTCAGTTCCTTTTAAGTGACGAGAGCGTACAGTCGAAAGAATACATTAAAGAGCAACACATATATTTAAAAATAAAACCACCGTTTTATTATTGAACATAATATTATTAACTGCCTGCTAAATAATTCAATATGAATATAAATCTAAATAAAAATAAAATATATAATAAGTTCATATGTGAGTATGCTATGGACTTATGTTATGATCATCGAACTATGTCAGCATATTTATATTAGCGTTAAATGTCATGTCAGTTTGCAGAATGTTGTATTGTTGGTTGTGGAGCAATCGGTGACCGCTTTTACTCCGTCCTTGCATTCGGCTACTATGTTGTTATGTATCTGCAGCACGGTGTTGTGATGTGCCACGTGAAAAATGTTGACCTTTTTTCAAATAAGTCTTGATGTCTTGACTATTCCTATAATTATATCATGATGCTATCTGACTGAAATATCTCCATGTTGGATACTGTCATTAAACTAACTATAGAAACCTCTGTGAGCTGTTCGTTAAAATTAGATTTTAAATCGTTATGATCGAAAATAGTTTTGTTTATTATATTCGATTTGGCAAGCGTAATCGTAAGCATAAAGTAATATATTTCTGTGATAAGCATTCTATTTCTTGCTAGAAGTGTTTCATACAAGTGTGGGGTATGGGGTATTAAACGTTTGTCTTTTTTGATTTGATTATTTTATTAACTGTATCTGTAAGCGACTTAAATTGTTTTTCAGTTTCAGTGTTGATTATTATTTGCCTATTGTTTGTTTCTTTCAGTTGTGCTTCTGTTATTCGAATTCTTTTCAAATCTGCTGCATCAGGCGTTCCTGCCACAACCCTGCAATGCTGTGCCCAAGAAATCTAAACGTCTTCCTTTCCTGTGATGTTTTATTAAAGCGGATAATATCCCAATTCTTCAAAAGCTTTCGCATGTATGAAAGGGGAAATAGTTCGGACAATTTTACAATATCTATGTCTATGGTGTTTGTGAATTCGGTCAAATTAGTCTTCGGGGGTCGCGTGAATAATTTCGAGTGGCCTGTGACTGAATGAATGTATCTATTGTACTCTATATGTTGCTCTTATTATGGCCTGAACTGTATCGGAAAATTTGTATCAATTTTTAATCACTAGCGGAAACGATCTACTTGTCCGTTTGAACAGCTATGTAGTGGAGAGGCATTAACAATATCTATATTGTATGGGTTTTTTAATAATGAGGTGATTGTTTCTGAATTAAACGATGCCTCATTATCACAATAAATTAATTTTGTGTTTGGGAAGGTATTTACTATTAATAACATTGGGGTCGCAATATCTGTTATTGATTGAGATGCTATCGGTTGAACGATGGGGATTTTGGAAAATTTGTCAATACATGTTAAGAAAAGTTGTTGATCGGTTCCGAATATGTCAATATGCAACCTTTCACCGGCATATGACGGCACAGGTATTTCCCTGAGCTCTTGATTTTTTTAGATGCCAGCCATATTTGGCCGTATCACATACCTTGCAATTCATAACGACCTCATTGGCTAATTTAGTCATACTTGGAATATAGTTTTCACGAAGGATTTGTTTTACATTTTCCTGTGCTGCTTTGTGAGAACGATTATGCTCTGTATTAATTATTTCTACCTGTTCGTAGTGCCAGAACTTAGTCGTAGGAAATAATGACACTAGTTCGTGTTGAAAGGCAGCTAAAATTGGTAAGTCACAATGAAACGCGTTGACAACGTTAGGGTTCATTTCGAGCTTTAATGTCTCTATGAGATTTTTCTTGTCAGTGAAATGAGTAAAACGTTGTGTTTTTTTTGTTTTTGTTGCCGAGTAGCATCAGTCTTCGATGCAACGTATAACGTGCTTCTTATAGAGTTATCTGATTCCTATAACAATTCAAGGGATTGTCCGTTGTTTTTATTGTGTACTTCAATGATACTTCACTGTAAATAGTGGCTACATCTGACTGTGGCTCGTCTCCAAGAGCGTTAAGCTCCTGCCTGGATAAGGCGTCTGCGACTAAGTTTTCTTTTTCTAGCATATAATGCAGTTTGGCATTATATTCCTCAATCCGAGCTTTCCACCTTTTGATTTTCACGTTAGTGTCCTTTTCGGATACCACGAATGTAAGGAGTTGGTTATCCGTGAATATATGTAATTCCGTAGTGCCATACAACTAATTTACTATCTTGTCAAGGGCCCCTACAATGACTATTTCGCAAATTTTCAACGTTCAGGAAATCATAGTGATCGGTCTCCCCTTTGGGATAATACTGCTCCAATACCACTCGCAGAAGCGTCCGTGGTTAGATCGAATGGTTTTTTCAAGTCTGGGTACATAAACATAATATCCTCTGATGCTAATATACTTCTAAGTCGATTGAATGCGTCGCGTTGAGATTCGTCAAATTCAATTACTCATTTTCTAGTCATATGCTTACTTACAGTGCCATTTTCGCCTTTAAGTATTCTAGACAAAGGCCTTGCTATGGACGCGGAAGTCTTTAATAAACACCTTATAGTAGCTAGTTCATTGGTTCAGCGAATTCTTGGATCGCTTGGACTTTCTCTATGTCGGTTTTGACGCCTTCCCTAGTGACAATAAATAATTAGTACTCGACACTTTCTTTGAAAAAATCTTGTCTTTTCATAAGAGACTCTCATGTTAGCGTCTAGACATAAAATATTTTGCCGATTTGTTTACATCATCGATTGCTCTTTGCAAAATGTTTCCAGCATTTTGTAAGCCAAATGGCAATCGGCAAATTTCATACTTTCCGCCGTTTACCGAGAAAGATGTCTTTTCAGGATCATTCCCAGCTGGATTTATTTGGCGATTCCCGGATTGAAGATTCAGTGCAGAACTTTGCTTTCCCGAGGATTGCCAGAATTGAATGCTTGGCCTTGGGTAACGATCGGTAATTGTCTTTTCCTTAAGTTTCCCAAAATCAATGACGAGACGTTTTTTCTTACCGCCATTGGCATCTACACCTTTCTGACCAACCGCCCAAGTTGGGCTATTGTAAGCAGATCTTGAAGGGCTTTAGTAATTGTGCGATTTCTCTGTTTACGAAATCTGCGCACCCATTGGGTACGGATACAATTAGTTTTCGGTACGAATTGTGACGACGACTGGAAGTTCTTTGCCACCCCAGTCGATAAGGATATTTAATGTATGTGGCGTTAGTCTGTGGCTTACCCCCAATTGGGCGGTTGTCTGAACCTAGAACTTGGCGGATCAACATCCATGGGCTGCAGGTATGTCTGACCTTGTTCTAGAGCTTTATTTTTAAGAGTTGGTCTGAGTTCGCCTTGAGCGTCTTTCATTTTGGCTTTGTTTAAAAATTGCTTTTTTTTCAAAATTTTTTCCGTGGTCTACGTATGGGACAATTTCCCTTCCTATTAGTTTTACCTGAGTGATTTCTATCTTCAACTGGTTTAGCGAACATGCTTCTTTTTATGCTTTTCGAGTCAACGCTAAAGCGGATGGCAAATCTTTTATGAAAGCGTGCAGGGCTTCATTCCCAATTTCTGCATTAAGAAGAGCTGCTGCTTGTTCATCATGCGTCATGGCTATTTTATTTGTGACGAGAGTGAGTTTTTCTCTACTTCGTCATAATATTGTCAAGTCAAGGTCTCCTTGCCTGACTTATTCAAGTAGCTGTCCTATCCGCATATGTGCAATCAAGTCTAGCAATAATTGAGTCGAAATTAAGCAGTGTTGTGGGATGTAAGCACTGCACGTATCTCGCCACACACTTTGTTTTTCAATATAGCTATAGCTTGGTAATGCGTTTCACTTCCATTGTATCGTTTGGAAACTTAATATGGCTCTATGGATGCTGCACTGATTTCGCAAAGTCTAGTCTATCCTCACATCTAATGCTGGGATCGATCGTTACACCTGGGCTTGGGGCGTGACTATTCTAAGCGAGCTCACTTGATTTGTCAATGCCTGAATTTCGGCGTGCATTTAATTTCTAATGTGTTGTTCTTGTGCAAGTGCGCTGCTAACAGCGTTATTTACAAAAGCTTTTATTGTTTCCGCGTCCATTTCTATTGGTCAGATATGTGGGATGTAAAGCCTATACTATTTGTTGAAAAAAACAATAAGTTGGCGTGAAAAAAACAATAAGAGAGAAAATCAACAAAAAAAAAACCCTCACACAGTTACACTTTGATTTAATTTAATTCAACAAAATTATTTATTATGTCACTTACATGTTCTTATGGTGTGAATTCTTAGTTGTTAATCCCGTTGGGCACCAGTTATAATGATCTGTAACGTCCAAAGTTCCTCGTCAGAGGACACCGTCAGCCAGATCCAGAGTAGTTAGTTAATAGGGTGGAATACGGTTAAGTATTCAGATCACTGGCCTTGTGGCTCAGCAATATAGCAATTAATAAATCAAGACTTATTTGGCTGGTTGCGGGAGCAATGTTTATTTGAACGTGCGTTAGCTTACGTTATAAGAACAGAACTGATTGTGACAAAGGAATGAATAAAAGACTAAAGCGAAGGAAATAAAAGGGAAATATGCATCTAAATCTAAATAAAAATAAAATACATAAGTAAATAAGTCTGCATGCAATAGACTCAAGATCGTCGAGCTAAGTCAGTATATTTATGGTAGCGTTACAATGTCCGCGGTTGCGACATCATAACGAAAGCTGCCAACCCCATCAAAAGCCTATTCTGCAGACAATGTGTTTGAGCATGGCATGCGATACGTCCATGTTGTGACTGCACGGGTTGCTCCAAACTTATATCGAGGGTTGTTCGTCAACTTTGTTAACTAGTTCTTTGTTAGTAGTTCATGTTGAGAAATATTGCAAAGTACTCTAGAAAGTGCTTTGGTAACAGGAAAGTTTCAACACAATTATGCTGTTATAAAAATTAAATTTGAATTTTTTCACTTTAATCCGTCGTTATACATTTAATCAAGAGTATATAAATACTTAACATCTATAAAATTTAAATTGAATCGTTTATGTGTATGCTAGTATATTTTTAAGCGTGCTCAAATGATATAAATTCAATATGATGTGCAAATCTAATTCTTTTTGTATGTGACTATGTGAGTTTATCAATTAACACAGCTACTTGTTGGATTTAAACATATACATGGTATCATCGCCACCTTGGCTATAATTTTGGGATATGGAGCTAGTGACCATATTGTACTTCTCATGACTGAGTCGATAGCTGTAAGGGAAAAAAAAGTAATTTTGTGTTAAGATACTAGTAACCCAACATAATTACTAACATGCTCACAGGCATATGACATACGTGGAAATGTCTGAACTTTCTAAATTGTTGCTGTTAGTATCATTATCATGATCGTTGATATCTGTACGTCTGTACTAGTCGCATTTGTCTATGTACTCAGATCGTATAAACGTGTTTAAATCATTCTCATAATCAATATTGGTTTTTTGGGGCTTTCATTAATTTATTTATTTATTTATTTAAAAGTTAGGTATAATTAAAATTAAGGCTAACTTAATGACTAGAGCGCTGGCTGCTGGGGCCTTCGGCTCGATTATTTTGATTGTATTTACATTTATTTACATTTTAGCTTATCTTATTATTTACATGGTTTTTAAATTAGGTGGTATGTCTTGCTCTTTTTTAGAAATTGTATTATTTTTTGGATGTTTTCTGGGGAGGGATTTGTAAGGGATGATATGGGGCAGTTGTTGTGGAAGATTTTGGTTTTGAGGTCTGTTGTAGCGGTGCAGTTGGATAGTATGTGTGGGATAGTGAGATCTGTGGTGGTGTTGCAGTTGGGGCATGGGAGGATGTTGTCGGGGTTGGAGTAAATTTGTTTTGAATACCTTGTGTGTCCTAGTCTGAGTCTTATTATTTTAATTTGGTCTCTTCGTGTGATAGTCTTTTGGTTTATGTTCTTTAAATAGTCGTCTGTGTGTAGTAGGTTTGTATTTGTTTGTTTGTACCAGCTATTGCATTGATGGATGTTGTTTTTTTGTTTTTGAGTAAGTGTGTTTGCTATGCTTTTGTTAATATCAGTTGTATTAAAGTTTGGGGTAAAGTGGAGGGGTAATTTGGTTGTATTTTTGGCAGTCATGTCGGCTAGCTCGTTTCCTTCAATGGCGCAATGGCTGGGTATCCAAAGCAGTTTAATTTTTGGGGCGGATTTGGTGAGGAGGGTTCTTATAGTTGCGGGGTATAGGTTATGGTTATTGATGTTGGAGATGGATTTGATGGATGAGAGGGAGTCGGAGCAGATTATATAATTTCCTGTCTTTCTCTTTTGGATTAATTCTATTGCGTGAAGGATGGCTAAAGTCTCTGCCGAAAGGATTGATGAGTAGTGGGGTAGGATGCTTCTTTTTAGGATGACATCTTCTGTAGTAATGGCAAAGGTGGCAGTGTCATTTTGGAGTGATCCGTCCGTGTATATAAATGTGTGGTCGTTGTATTTGTTTTTAATTTCAAGGAATTCCTGTCTGTATATGTGTGCTGGTGTGTTGGTTTTGTTGTGTTTTTGTAGTGTGGTGTTGATGAGGTAGTTGGGAAAAAGCCATGGGGGGAGATTGTTTTGGTTGGGAGTGGGAGGTGGGGGATGTTGTGTTCCACGCATGATGCTCTAATTTTTTGTAGCGCTGATGTTGTTTTGAATTTGTTTTGGTTGTGGTTTCGTTTGAGGTATTTGTGTAATGGTGAGTTAGAGCTGTGTAGAAGTGTTTTGTAGGCTTTGGTTGTAATGGTGTCTCTTTTTTGTTCTAGTGTTGGGATGTGGGATTCGAAGAGTAGGTTGGGGATAGGGGTTGAGTGTAGCGCTCCAAGTGAGGTACGGATCGCTGCGTTGAGAATGGTTTTGATTTTATTGAGGGTTGATTTGGGGGCGTGGCCGTATATGACTAGGGCGTACTCTATTTTAGCTATAAGTGTAGCTTTTGTTATGTTTAGGAGGGAGTGTGTGTTGCAGTTTAATTTGGGATTGGATAGGAATTTAATTATTTTAAGTTTTGCGTTTAATGTATTTTGAATGTTTTTTATATGGGAGTCCCATCTGTATTTTTCGTTTATTAGAAGGCCCAAGATCTTAAGGTTGGTAACTGAGGGAATGGGGGTGTTGTTGGATAGAATGGTGCAGGTACAGTTGTGTTTTCGGCATATATGGAGGTGTTTGCATTTGTTGGGTGATAAGGAGGCTCCTGAGTAGGAGCACCACTCGTAGATTTTGGTAATGAGGCTGTCGAGGTTGTAGGTTGGGTTTTTTTTGTTTATTTAAGGGGATGAAAAGGAAGAAATCATCAGCATAGGCGCAGAATTTCAGTTCTTTGTGTATGTTGATGATTCTGCAGAGTTTGTTATATGCGATTAGGAATAGGATAACGGATATTGGGGATCCTTGGGGGATGCCGTTGTGGAGTGGATAGGGGCAGGTTATTATGGTTTTGATTTTTGTTTTTATTTTACGGGACTTCATGAAGTTTATTATGAAGTTAATTATCTTGGGACCGACTTTCCATTGTATCAGTTCGTCGATGATGGTATGCACCCCAACTCTGTCGAATGCCCTTGCAAAGTCAAGGGTAATGACAGAGATGTGCTTTTTGCGTTGAATCGACTCAGTTATCAGGTGGTCTGCAAGTAGCAGACTATCTGTAACTGATTTGCCTTGTTTAAAGCCTGTTTGGTTTGGGTCGATCAGCTTGTTTTGAGTGGCATACCACCAAAGGCGTTTTGCGATGATTTTATCGAGGGTTTTGGATAGGCAACAGTTGAGGGAGATTGGTCTGTAGTTGGCTATTGTTGTTTTGCTTGAGTTGGGTTTTAGTATGGGGATAATAAGACTGGTTTTGTAGGATTGGGGGATGTGGCTATTAAATATGTTGTTGAAAAGGTTTTTGATTCGTATTTTTACGGTGTGTGCGCTGTATTTAATTAGGGGATAGGATATTCTGTTTAGACCGGGTGTTGTGCCTTTGAGGGTCTGTAATGCGGTTATGAGTTCTGTTAGTGTGATGTCTTTTTCTATTTCTTGTCCTCTAGGGTTGGGTCTGTAGTTGGTAGGTTTGTGTGTGTATTTGTTGGTGTTAAAGTCGGAGTTGAAGTTTGAGTCTTTGGAGTTTTCAGACCAGTGTTGGGCAAAGAGGTGGGCTATTTGGGTTGTGTCGGTAATGAGTGTGTCGTTGGTTATATCGGTGATGCAGTGTATTGTGTTGCTTGGGTTGAGTCCGCACAGTCGTCGGATGTTGGTCCAGATTTTGTCGGAGGGTGTATTGGGTTCTATGGTGGTTGTGAAGTCCGTCATGGCTTTTGCTTTTGATATTTTTAGTTCCCTCCGGAAGAGAGCATTGGCTCGTTTGTATTTGAGGAGGTTCTCAGTGCTGGTCATGTTTTTAAATGTTTGCCATGTTTTGAATTTGTTTTTTCTAAGTTCGGTAAGGATCTTATTCCACCAGGGGGTGTTTTTGTTGTAGTGGTGTGTGGTAGTTTGGGGGATGCTGTGGTGGGCGGCTTGTAGGATAATCTTGTTTATGGATGCGGCTTCTTTATTGATGTTTGGGCTATTAGGTATGAGTTGGTTAATGTCGTTGGTTAATTGAGTAAACAGTGGCCAGTTAGCTTCTTTTATTTTGAAGATAGGGCGGGAGAAGTTTGTTGTGAGGGTTTGTGGGAATAATGAGATGAAGATTGGGAAGTGATCACTTCCGTGTAAGTCGCTGAGTATTTTCCAGTTGGTGAACGGTGTGAGTTGGGTGGAGCATAGGGAAAGGTCTATGTGTGTGAATGTATTGTGGGTAGAGAAATGGGTTGGGGAGCCGTCGTTGAGTATGGTGAGGTTGGAGTTTAGGATGAATTTTGATAAAATTTTGCCTCTTTTGTTGTCTAGTGGTGAACCCCAGCTTTGGTGTCGGCTGTTAAAGTCACCTAAGATGATTTGGTTTCTGTTGGTGTGTGTAGCGAAGTGGTCGTGTAGGCATTTTATTGAAAAGGATTTGTTGGGCGGGATGTATGTAGACAGGATGTGGATTTTTCTTTTTGATATTATTTCTATAGAGAGAGTTTCTAGGTGTCCGGTTTGATTTATTTGTTGGTGTTGAATGGATTTATGGATTAATATGGCTACACCGCCAAATCGGTTGGAGGCTGTGTTGTTGTACATTTGGTAGTTTATTGGGATGGGGATGAGGGTGTTTGGGTTATGGTAGTGTGTTTCTTGGAGACATATGATGTGTGGTGAATGTTTTTTAATTATGATTAGGAGTTCGTTGTAGTTGTTTGTATATCCTTTGATGTTCCATTGTATTATTTTTAGCATTGTTGTTGTTGAGTATTTGTTTTTGTTTTGGGTTGAGGTTTTTTTTTTTTTTTTTTTTTTATATGGATTCGCTGTCGCTATGTATGTGTTGGTTTTTGTTTGGGGCTTTAGATTTGGTTTTACTTTTAGAGGGTTTAAAGTTGGTGATTAGGGGATTGGATTTGTCTTTGGTAAATATTCTTAGTTTTAGATCTTCTGTAGATTGTGATGTGTAAGATTTGTTTTCTACATTGTGAATGTTACCGTCGGTTTCCATGTCTTCTGTTGTGTTTTGTTGTGGTTGATGCGTTGTAGTTGTTTTATGGTGCGTCTTGGATATTGATGGTTGCGTTGTTGTTGGTTGTGTTGTTGGGTTTTGGCTCGGGGGCTTGATCGCAGGTTGTTGTGTGGTGTTTGTTTGTGTGTGCGTGTTTTGGTCATTGGGTGTTCTGTGTGCTGGTGTGAGTGTTGCTGATATTTGTGTTGTTGGTTGTGTGAGCGTTTTAGCATATGTGTTTCTCAGTTGGTTATGTCTGTTATTGTATATGTCAGTTGCGGTTTTGTGGTCTACTTTTTCCGTTATTTTTATTGCGGTTAGTTCCTGTTCTTTGAGAAATGTAGGGCATTTTCGGTCGAGGGGGCTGTGTTGGTGGTTCGTTTCTGTTTTGTTTTTGCAGTTTAGGCAACTTTGTGTGTTCTTACATTGTTCTCCTTCTTTGGTGTGTTTGTTTTCTGAGCAGTTTTTGCATGATTCGGGGCTTTTGCAGGTGGTGGTGGGGTGTCCAAAGCGGAGACAGTTTTTGCAGCGTAAGGGGAGGGGGATGTAGGGTCTAACGTGGACGACTTCGTAGCCGATTTTAATTGTCTCGGGCAGTTTGTGCGTTTCGAATGTAATTATGATGAGTCCGGTTTCTACTAATGTGTTGTCTTCTTGGCTGGTGTTGTTGCGTTGCTTTTTAAGAATTTTTCGCACTTCGGTGACTTTTTGCGTTTTTAATTCTTCTTGGATTATGGTTTCGCTTATATTACGGAGGTCATTTCAGTATATGACCCCTTTGGAGAAGTTGAGTGTTTTGTGTTCTGTTGCGGTGATGTCAATGTTTATCATTTTGGTGAGTTTAAGTAATTTTAAGGCTTGCAACTTGTTTTTAGTTTTAATGAGTAGGCTGCCGTCTCTTGTTTTTTTGCATGTTTCGACTTCTCCTCCGCAAGCATAGTCGATGGTTTTTTTTATAGTGAACGGTGAAATTTTTTCAAATGTTTCGTTGTCGTTCCGTTTTAATACCACGTATTTGGGTTCGGTTAAGTGTGTGTTTTTGAATTTGCCTATGTCTGGTGGTTCGTGCATTTTGGTTGTTTTTGGGTGCAAGCCCTGCGTAACTGTTTGAGATGTGTGTTTGTTTTTGGTTTTTTGTTTTAGTTTGTTTGCTTATGGGTTTGATATTTGCTAGTCGTGCGTTTTGCGCGTAAGCTTAGTGTTTGTGTAGAGCGGTTTGATGCAGCACGTCTTATCTCCAGGGAGGTCGAAGTGATACTGAATTGATTGATGGTATCCGTTAGTTTATGTATCTGTTTTTGCGTTTCAGTGTTTATTGATATCTGCCTGGAATTTGAGTCAATTATTGTTATTGTCATTGTGATTTTAAAGAATTCCGACGCATATGGAGTGCCCGCTACTACCTTTAATGCTGTTCCCTAGAAATCTAAACTCCTCGCCATGTACGTTAAGGACGGACAACAGTGTTCTTATGTGATCTAAATTAACATCTAGAAATTTACGCATATGTGACTGTGGAAAGGAATCGGAAATTTTTTCTGTTTCATTTATCACGTTAATGAATTCTGAGATGTTGCTGCTTTGCCTCAAACAGTCACGCTGCTCGATTACCAGCACGTCACCGCCAATTAACAGAACGTTGAGTAGTTGGCATGCGAAAAGTCGGGGATTCGAGCGCTTGCTACTTCTAGAATGATGAGCGTCATGAGGGTAAACCTGGAATTTAATCATAGAGTGAGACTATGGTGCTTTATAGCTTAAGTGTTAGGAAACATATTTACAACTTGCAACGCGGGCCTTTTATTTCGATAATTGTTGTGGACATTAGCGGTTGTACCAAGGCGAACTTGGGAACTTGTCTATAAAATTTGTCTGTAGCCTCGACCGTGTAGGTCAGTAAAAGTTCGCTGTGATCCCCTGCGGCGTCTGATTGAGGCTGGTTTTGTAGGGCGTGCAGATTTTGTCTGGATTGAGTCTCTGTTGCATTGGCATTGTGTTGTTCAATGTAAGCTTTCCGCCTCTTAAGTTTGGCGATAGTGATTTTACTGTGTCTTACGGCTGCCTTGGATTTGTCGAATCGAATTTTATCGTAAGAGGCTAAAGATTTCATGGTGCTCCTGGCTCTAGCTCGCGTAGAGTCTAAGTCCACTTCTAGCTCTGTGACCAATGGAAGAACCAATCCTAGAGGTCGAGCTTCTTTTCCCATTTACATCTGTAAGGGACTTGCATCAGTTGCCCAATTAGTTGTGCAATTTAACGCTAACTGCACCTCTCCTAACACATCCTGCCAAGACTGAGTTCCAGTTTCAACCGCCAATAACATGTTTTTCAACGTGCTCATGGTTCGTTCCACTTGACCGTTAGGTCGACCACCACCAATGCAAGTTTATTTTCTGATCTGAACAGAATTGGTTAAACTTGGCATCCGTAAAACATCGTCCCTGATCGGCTATTATTTTGTTTGGAACTCAGCTTTCACTATCTAATTTAAGGGTATGACTAAGGTAAACATATTTGGTAAGTGCATTTAACCGAAGACATACTCGTTCTGACCACTATTGCCACTTAATTTACCTGTTATGTCAATGTGAATAGCGTGCCAAGGAATATTAACTTTCGCAATTTTACACATTTTACACGTAATACAGTTATCCACAAATTTCCTAACATATTTTGACATATGTTCAAACCAGTAAAAGTCATAAGCTTTATCTAACGTCTTTTCATAACCTAAATGCACTAAATGCATTATCGACTCGTGAACTTGGTTTATGACAGACCATCTGAAAGCACGTGGCATTACTGCTAAACAAAGTGTTCTACCGTTTCTCTGTATTTTTCGGTAAAGAACTTCTATTAGGTTTTTGCAGTATCTTTAGCAATAGAAAAATCTCTTAATTTTCTGAAAATTTCGGCTATCTCGGAATCTTGACGCTGTTCCGCAATAAGCCAGTTGCTTCAGATATCTTCAATTACCTTTGCAACAGAAGAACATTTTTTTAAAATCAACATGAGCCATTCTTTTGCCCTCTCTATATTGAATGTCAAATGAAAATGATTGCAAATAAGCCCACCAACGCTGTGCTCTGGGAGTCAGATCTTGTTAATTTCTTGACGCTTTTAGAGAATTGCAATCAGTAAAGACACAAAGTTCCCACACAATAAATAATGCCGAATATGTTGAGTAGCGTTTCGAAGTCCGAATGGCATAGATAAAAATTCATACTGTCCATCCGGTGTCAGAAACCAATAGAATCTACATGTAAGGGAATCTGATAATATCCGCTAGGCATATCCAAACATGTAACATAATAAACTCCTTGAAGTCTATTTGTTTGTTCTTTTATGAATGGCAACGGCTATTTGTCAGCCACAGTATTTGAGTTTAACTCTCTAATCAACACAGAGTCTATCCGTACCATTTTTCTTTTTTACTATTAATATGGGTGAACAGCTGGGTCTAATTATGTTACACTGGAGTAGTTCGTCTACTTTATTTCGAACTAAATCTAGTTCACATGGATATTCTTGAATCAATAAGTCTTATTTTCATTTCACCAATATTAACTTTAGTACATGGAATTCCTGTTATTAAAGAATCTGAGTAGTTTGTCAAGAGTCAACATTATTTTATCTTTCCACTCAAGTTCAGTATCAATGTCGGCTGACTCATTGCCGGTACATAAATTAACTATTTTAGTTCTTACAATCTTAAATTGATTTGAAGAAATGACACTATCAAAACACTGATTTAGTATTTCTCGGCCAATAACATTACAGTTATCAATTCTTACGTTACTTAATATTTGTACAGAACTGCATATTCCACTGTTGGCTATGGGCTATGCCTTTTGGCATAACAATATTCGTAAATCGTTTACCAGAATTATGTACTTAGCTTTTCTTTCTTCAGTGAGCACTCCGCTCCAGAATCAAAGGTAATTTCGAAAACTTGTCCTCTATGGTCAATGGCGAAACCGTTTTTCTCTATTCTGTTTTGTTCTGGTTGTTCCAAGATCGTTTCGTCGTTTTCAGTGAAGCAAAAGGTCTTTTGCGTATGTTTTGGTTACATTCACACGCATAGGCAAGCAAATCGTTAATCGTCTGTTTTGCAAACGAAATATGTACATATATTAATTGCGATGCGACGATAATGACTTGCAGCTTAAGTTTCCTCACATAAGCGCACTAGCGCAGGTTATGCTGGCTACACCTGCAACGCAAGTTTCCGTCGAACGTGCATTCTCAGCCCTACACTTTATATTAAGTGAACGAAGAAGTTCGATTAGTGAAGAAAATCTCAACGCCTTACTAGTCATTAAGCTTAATACATAATATATAAAATATTTTACAAAAAATATATACATACGTATGTATATGAATAGTTTAAACTCTTTTGTTTTATTATTTCCTTTTCACAACAAAAATAAATGTGAAGACCGTTTGCGTTGAGTTTTTCGGTCAATCCGTCTTTTGCTGATCCTCATTGTGCGAGCGTTTCTCCGCTCTTTACGCTTTGCTCATTGAAAGAGCGACATACAAAGAGCATAACGAGAAGAGCTCAACAGAAAACATAATGAAAACAGCAAGAGTCTCTTGCTCAGAGCGAGAGCGAGAGAGTATGAACTTTTTCGGTTGTGCTCGGAAAGAGAGCGCTCGAAGAATAACGGTCGACAGTTATTTGCGAGCTATGATTTCCATTCGATCAGGTATCGATTTATGCTTCTTTTATTCGCAAGCTGGACTACACTCGGTGACAGCGCGACAATGCCGGCTCCTGGCTCGTACGGTATCCTGGCGCCAGTCGTATTTTACGTTGTAGACAAATTCTATTGCGCAGCAGCGTCTTGCAAGCACAGTGGTCAAAATATTTTCATAATGTGACAGACACGTACGTGGTCAAAATACGTTCTTACTACGACATATATATCATATATCGCCGTCAAGCTATAGTCGGCACGCCGACTCAGCAGTCTAAGCGGCACAACACTTCAGAATAAGAAGTGTCAAATTGGCGCATCAGAATTGTTTATATGGATTTACTAAGTTGTTAGTGTATTTATGTTGTTAACTTGTATATTTCTTAATAATGGTAATACAATATATTTGTGTATATTGTTTAATAGGAATATTTTTTTATGGAAATTTTGTTTCTGCTAATTGTTAATATTTTTAAATCTCACCTTAATACGCTTTGCCCACTCCCTGTCACTAATTGCAATTATATCCAAGCAATACTCGCATACTGTGCAAATCTCTTCCTTCTTGTCATGCATAAGATCAATGAGATAAGCTGTCGATTCCGTTTCCTTAATCATGTACTCAAATAATCAAATATTCCCAAACTCTCAACAATAAAGGACTCATCATCACAGACAGCTAAAATACGTGCCATATCACCCACTTAATCTATGTAAGTTATAAGGATCCGTCTTGTCCAAGATGCCTCGTCGGGGGAAACCGTCAGTCAGATCCAGAGTAGTATGTTAATAAGTAGTATTCAGATCACTGGCCTTGTGGCTTAGCAATATAGCAATTATTAAATTAAGAGTTATTCTGCTGGTTGCCGTAGCAATGTTAGCTTACGTTATAAGAACAGAACTAATTGTGACAAAGGAATGAATAAAAGACTAAAGCTAAGTATATAAAAGGTCAATATGAATAAAAGACTAAAGCTAAATATATAAAAGGGCAATATGAATATAAATCTGAATAAAAATAAAATACATAAGTACATAAGTGGGTATGCTATGGACTTATGATCATCGAACTATGTCAGCATATTTACATTAGCGTTAAATGTCATGTCAGTTTGCAGAATGTTGTATTGTTGGTTGTGGAGCAATCGGTGACCGCTTTTACTCCGTCCTTGCATTCGGCCATTATGTTGTTATGTATCTGCAGCACGGGAAAAGTGATGACCTTTTTACAAATAAGTCTTATTAGACTACTGACTGAAATATCCTCATGTTGGATACTGTCATTAAACTAACTATAGAAACCTCTGTGAGCCGTTCGTTAAAATAGATTTGGCAAGCGCGATCGTAAGCATAAAGTAATATATTTCTGTAATAAGCATTCTATTTCCTGCTAGAAGTGTTTCATACAAGTGTGGGGTGTTGTATTTTGTATTTGTATTTTTTGATTTGATTATTTTATTAACTGTATCTGTAAGCGACTTAAATTGTTTTTCAGTTTCAGTGTTGATTATTATTTGCCTATTGTTTGATTCTTTCAGTTGTGCTTCTGTTATTCGAATTCTTTCGAAATCTGCTGCATCAGGCGTTCCTGCCACAACCTGCAATGCTGTGCCCAAGAAATCTAAACGTCTTCCTTTCCTGTGATGTTTTATTAAAGCGGATAATATCTAATTTCAAAAGCTTTCGCATGTATGAAAGGGGAAATAGTTCGGACAATTTTACAATATCTATGTCTATGGTGTTTGTGAATTCGGTCAAATTAGTCTTCGGGGTCGCGTGAATAATTTCGAGTGGCCTGTGACTGAATGAATGTATCTGTTGTACTCTATTGTTGCTCTTATTATGGCCTGAACTGTATCGGAAAATTTGTATCAATTTTTAATCACCTAGCGGAAACGATCTACTTGTCCGTTTGAACAGCTATGTAGTGGAGAGGCATTAACAATATCTATATTGTATGGGTTTTTTAATAATGAGGTGATTGTTTCTGAATTAAACGATGCCTCATTATCACAATAAATTAATTTTGTGTTTGGGAAGGTATTTACTATTAATAACATTGGGGTCGCAATATCTGTTATTGATTGAGATGCTATCGATTGTACGATGGCGATTTTGGAAAATTTGTCAATACATGTTAAGAAAAGTTGTTGATCGGTTCCGAATATTACAATATGCAACCTTTCACCGGCATATGACGGCACAGGTATTTCGCCGAGCTCTTGATTTTTTTAGATGCCAGCCATATTTGGCCGTATCACATACCTTGCAATTCATAACGACCTCATTGGCTAATTTAGTCATACTTGGAATATAGTTTTCACGAAGGATTTGTTTTACATTTTCCTGTGCTGCTTTGTGAGAACGATTATGCTCTGTATTAATTATTTCTACCTGTTCGTAGTGCCAGAACTTAGTCGTAGGAAATAATGACACTAGTTCGTGTTGAAAGGCAGCTAAAATTGGTAAGTCACAATGAAACGCGTTGACAACGTTAGGGTTCATTTCGAGCTTTAATGTCTCTATGAGATTTTTCTTGTCAGTGAAATGAGTAAAACGTTGTGTTTTTTTTGTTTTTGTTGCCGAGTAGCATCAGTCTTCGATGCAACGTATAACGTGCTTCTTATAGAGTTATCTGATTCCTATAACAATTCAAGGGATTGTCCGTTGTTTTTATTGTGTACTTCAATGATACTTCACTGTAAATAGTGGCTACATCTGACTGTGGCTCGTCTCCAAGAGCGTTAAGCTCCTGCCTGGATAAGGCGTCTGCGACTAAGTTTTCTTTTTCTAGCATATAATGCAGTTTGGCATTATATTCCTCAATCCGAGCTTTCCACCTTTTGATTTTCACGTTAGTGTCCTTTTCGGATACCACGAATGTAAGGAGTTGGTTATCCGTGAATATATGTAATTCCGTAGTGCCATACAACTAATTTACTATCTTGTCAAGGGCCCCTACCATGGCTATTTCGCAAATTTTCAACGTTCAGGAAATCATAGTGATCGGTCTCCCCCTTGGGAAAATACTGCTCCAATACCACTCGCAGAAGCGTCCGTGGTTAGATCGAATGGTTTTTTCAAGTCTGGGTACATAAGCATAATATCCTCTGATGCTAATATACTTCTAAGTCGATTGAATGCGTCGCGTTGAGATTCGTCAAATTCAATTACTCATTTTCTAGTCATATGCTTACTTACAGTGCCATTTTCGCCTTTAAGTATTCTAGACAAAGGCCTTGCTATGGACGCGAAGTCTTTAATAAACACCTTATAGTAGCTAGTTCATTGGTTCAGCGAATTCTTGGATCGCTTGGACTTTCTCTATGTCGGTTTTGACGCCTTCCCTAGTGACAATAAATAATTAGTACTCGACACTTTCTTTGAAAAATTTTGTCTTTTCATAAGAGACTCTCATGTTAGCGTCTAGACATAAAATATTTTGCCGATTTGTTTACATCATCGATTGCTCTTTGCAAAATGTTTCCAGCATTTTGTAAGCCAAATGGCAATCGGCAAATTTCATACTTTCCGCCGTTTACCGAGAAAGATGTCTTTTCAGGATCATTCCCAGCTGGATTTATTTGGCGATTCCCGGATTGAAGATTCAGTGCAGAACTTTGCTTTCCCGAGGATTGCCAGAATTGAATGCTTGGCCTTGGGTAACGATCGGTAATTGTCTTTTCCTTAAGTTTCCCAAAATCAATGACGAGACGTTTTTTCTTACCGCCATTGGCATCTACACCTTTCTGACCAACCGCCCAAGTTGGGCTATTGTAAGCAGATCTTGAAGGGCTTTAGTAATTGTGCGATTTCTCTGTTTACGAAATCTGCGCACCCATTGGGTACGGATACAATTAGTTTTCGGTACGAATTGTGACGATGACTGAAGTTCTTTGCCACCCCAGTCGATAAGGATATTTAATGTATGTGGCGTTAGTCTGTGGCTTACCCCCAATTGGGCGGTTGTCTGAACCTAGAACTTGGCGGATCAACATCCATGGGCTGCAGGTATGTCTGACCTTGTTCTAGAGCTTTATTTTTAAGAGTTGGTCTGAGTTCGCCTTGAGCGTCTTTCATTTTGGCTTTGTTTAAAAATTGTTTTTTTTTCAAAATTTTTTCCGTGTCTACGTATGGGATAATTTCCCTTCCTATTAGTTTTACCTGAGTGATTTCTATCTTCAACTGGTTTAGCGAACATGCTTCTTTTTATGCTTTTCGAGTCAACGCTAAAGCGGATGGCAAATCTTTTATGAAAGCGTGCAGGGCGTCATTCCCAATTTCTGCATTAAGAAGAGCTGCTGCTTGTTCATCATGCGTCATGGCTATTTTATTTGTGACGAGAGTGAGTTTTTTCTCTACTTCGTCATAATATTGTCAAGTCAAGGTCTCCTTGCCTGACTTATTCAAGTCGCTGTCCTATCCGCATATGTGCAATCAAGTCTAGTAATAATTGAGTCGAAATTAAGCAGTGTTGTGGGATGTAAGCACACCTGAGCTTGGGGCGTGACTATTCTAAGCGAGCTCACTTGATTTGTCAATGCCTGAATTTCGGCGTGCATTTAATTTCTAATGTGTTGTTCTTGTGCAAGTGCGCTGCTAACAGCGTTATTTACAAAAGCTTTTATTGTTTCCGCGTCCATTTCTATTGGTCAGATATGTGGGATGTAAAGCCAATTTTCTTCGTTGCTATCGAGCTCAACTTTAATATCTCTATAGGTCCAACTCATTAGCAGTTGGCGTGAAAAAAACAATAAGAGAGAAAATCAACAAAAAAAAAACCCTCACACAGTTACACTTTGATTTAATTTAATTCAACAAAATTATTTATTATGTCACTTTGTTCTTATGGTGTGAATTCTTAGTTCTTAATCCCGTTCGGCGCCAGTTATAAGGATACGTCCTGTCCAAGGTCCCTAGTCAGGGGATACCATCAGCCAGATCCAGAGTACTTAGTTAATAAGGTAACAATATAGCAATTAATAAATTGAAAGTTATACGGCTAGTTGCCGGAGCAATGTTCATTTAAACGTGTGTTAGCTTACGTTATAAGAACAGAACTAATTCACAGAAATCTAAGTAAAGCTAAGTATATAAAAGGGCAATATGAATATAAATCTAAATAAAAATAAAATACATAAGTAAATAAGTCTGCATACAATATACTCAAGATCGTCGAGCTAAGTCAGTATATTTATGGTAGCGTTACAATGTCCGCGGTTGCGACATCATCAAAAGCCTATTCTGCAGACAATGTGTTTGGGCATTGCATGCGATACGTCCATGTTGTGACTGCACGGGTTGCTCCAAACTTATAACGAGGGTTGTTCGTCAACTTGTTTGTTCACTTGATATAGTGGTTCTTGATGGGAATATGTGCAAAGTACTTTAGAAAGTGATTTTGGTAACAGGAAAGTTTCAACACAATTATGTTGTTATAAAAATTAAATTTGAATTTTTTCACTTTAATCCGTCGTTATACATTTAATCAGGAGTATATAATTACTTAACATCAATAAAATTTAAATTGAATCGTTTATGTGTATGCTTGTATATATTTAATCGTGCTCAAATGATGTAAATTCAATAAGTTGTGCAAATAAAAGAGCTAAATTGCATACATTTTTTTTCGTATGACACTGTTGATACACTCAACGCTCTAATTCTTTTTGTATGTGACTATGTGAAATTATCAGTTAACATAGTGTCCAGCTACGTGTTTGATTTAAACATATACATGGTATCATCGCCACCTTGGCTGTAATTTTGGGATATGGAGCTAGTGACCATATTGTACTTCTCATCAAGATTGTGACTGCGTCGATAGCTGTAGAGGAAAAAAAAGTAATTTTGTGCTAAGATACAAGTAACCCAACAGAATTACTTACGTGCTCACAGGCCTCATATATGTGGAAATGCCTGAACTTTCTAAATTGTTGCTCTTAGGATCATTATCATGATCGTTGATATCTGTACTGCTGTACAAGTCGCAATTGTCTAAGTACTCTGATCGTATGAACGTGTTTAAATCATTCT